>SKCR01050839.1:0-38594 GCA_019454045.1 Zanthoxylum bungeanum | reverse complement strand
TTTATGACAATCAAGTCTTTAACATAATTAGGTCAAAATTTTAATTTAAAACATGCAGTAGATATCCAATGTCTTAAGCATAATTAAAATAAATAGGTACTAATTCAATTACATGTCATGTGTTGTGTGGTTAACCCTTGCTACTGAGACCTTTCTATTGAGGCAGTTGTGGAACCCCTAAGATCGTATCGGTGTCCCGCATATTGAAAGTGGGTTTAACCCAAAGATATCAGGGATAGGTTTATTTTAAAATATTTTAATAAAAACGACATTCTGATACGAGTCCGTAGGAAAAAATGAGGACCAAATCAGAGTCCGGAAACTCCAGAATGGAAAAATAAAGCTTTAGTATTCATCATCCCTCAGAGTCGCGACGCAGAGTCTTGGGAGTCGAGACGCTCCAAAGAGAGAAAGCAACTGCGAGAGCTGAACGTCTCAGCATCGTAACCCGGAAGAGTGGGATTCGCGGCACTCCTAGGTCTGATGCTCAGTGTCACGACGCTGGAAGGTCAGTGTCGCGATGCTCCCCTAAGCAGTGAGCAATTTCACCATTCAAATCAATCATAAACACTTCCAATTTTCACCTATCATTTCAATACACCTTAAAACCAATTTTAACATCAAAACCAATCATAACACATGTTATACAACTAACATACATGTATTCTAGATACATATATGCATTGTTTGAATCAAAACACAAACCAATTTCGAATCCCACTATGAAATATCTCATGAACAATTCTAGTTCACCCAAATATGGTCACGTGATTATAGAATGTTAGCCATAGCTCTAAGATTTAATCTAGAGTTCCAAACTCTTATTAATTATTCCATGTCCAACAGGAACATCTTTGACCTAATTAACAAGCATATTGTGTTTACACTTCCAAAGCATCCTAACACAATTTATTAGACTTATTTCAACTCTAAGCTATGTAATCATGTGTCCAATACATAATTCATCACTACATGTCTTACTAATGAAGAACATAGCTTAAGACAAGTTCAAACTTACCTAGTAAGCTTGATCCAAAGATCCAATCTCCTTCTCTTTGTTGAAATGGTTGGAGAACTTCCAAGGTTTGCAAGCTTGACTCCGAGATCCAATCTTGATTCCAATGTTAGCAAACTTCACTGCAAGATTCAATCTTGATTTCTCCTAAATGAAATGCTATAGAGATCTCACAAAGCTTCTCTAAACAATTCTCTATCTTAGGCTAATTTCTCCAAGAATTGCTTTTATTTAGCTTTCTCAAGCTTAATTAAAACTTTGCTCAAGCTTGCTATTTATAGCAAAACTTAGGTAATTTTTAATTAATAAAAGTTCTAATCGACTTTTATGTGGGCTTAATCTAATTTGTCCAAATATGTATAATTAGGTGTGACTAATCACTTTTGTCTACCACTTTGATTTAATCCAATTAAATCAAGACAAAAGATTAGGAAATGGATTAGTTCAATGTTTGCCTCTTCGATTTAATCCAATTAAATCAAGCCAAAAATACCTATAAATACATATGTGCATTTACCAAAATATCGTCAAATGGTAGAGATATTTATGAATTTACAATTAAGACCTTGTGTAATTATTGAATTAATCTAATTAATCCAATTAGGTCAAAGTAAGTAATCAATATTATCCAATAATACTTGATTATCTTAGTTAATAATTATAATATCGAATATTATATTTTATAAAAATTAATTGGCTACCCCAAGTACTCAACGAGTACACTTCATAATGGGACTCTCTAAGTTCAGACATGTTCCTCATATAAGCCTAGGTAATATGTATACAATTAGGCCACCTTGGAATTCGTGAAGAATATGAACGACCTTTCTAAACTACACAAGTCGAGGTCATCACATATGTTTATCAATCCCTCCATCCTAGGCTATCCGAGTTGTGCTTAGGTAAAATTGAATACACCGTCAAGTTTCTGAAGCACACATCTCATAGACATGTTCACGATTCTTTACAACTGATACGATCCACCCTAGGTGATTGGTTTTGACCAAAGTCTTAAGAATCATAACTTACTCACATAGATACCTAAACCTCTTACGATACACATACGGGCCGACAGATCCTATCTTGATCCGTACTTGATTAACGAGTGCATCGGTCCACACCTAATGAACATTTAGAGGTCAAACCATGAAAGGTTTCAGACATACATGGCATCAAAGTATGGAGGATTTCACACAAAATCAATGTTATCCTATAGTCAAATGATCACATATGCTACTCGACTTGAGGAGATTCCTATTGACGGTGCTGTGTACTTCCAACTATTGGGAATCACATGCGAGTCATTCAGTATTCAGTCTAACCAATACCCACACGTCTATACGAGCTTCCAAAGCTCATGGTACATCGGGTTAAACCATTGGAACTCCAATTCCAATATATGACATGTTCTAGTCTTCTGGGTTATAGGAATTCAACCGTATTCCAAAACTATCTACTATGAGTATTTACTTTAAGAATAGTTTATAATAGTAATAGTTATCTCAATGTCGGACCACCTAGTGTCCAGTATTACTACAAGACTATTCTAAGGTCGATGTCATTCTTATCATATTTATACATCAATCTAATATGCATAATGATAATACCATTAATAAGGTCTGAAATGAAAATATAGTTATTTTATTAATATATTATTCGGATTGTTGTTCCAAGCATTAACTCCAACACTAGGGTGAACACTGATCCAGATGTTGATTTCCTAGAATCGACATTCATCTGAAAATCAGAGTCAATATATCACATGAGGATCATATCCTCACCAGAATATAAAAGCATATAATTTCTTGTTCTCTTAAGATACTTGAGAATATGTTTCACAGCCACCCAATGATCCAATCCTGGGTTGGACTGAAACCTATCGACTACTCCCACTGCAAAACATATGTCCGGTCTTCTGCATAACATAGCATGTATAAGACTGTCAACCGCTGAGGCATATGTGATATGTCTCATTTCCTCAACTGCTTGAGGTTTCTTAGGAGATTGTTCATTCATCAAATGAATTCTATGTCTGAAAGGTAAATTACCTTTCTTGGAATTATGCATCCCAAATCGCATAAGGATCTTGTCGATATAAGATGCTTGAGATATTGCTAACACTCGTTGTTTGCGATCCCAAATAATCTGGATCACAAGTACATAACTGTCCTCTCTCAAATCTTTCATTTGGAATTGATTAACTAGCCAGATTTTCACGTCCGATAATATATTTACATCATTCCCAAAGAGTAAAATATCATCGACGTACAAAATAAGAAAAAAATCACATTTTCGTCAATGATGCGCTTGTAAACACAAGGCTCATCGATGTTCTGGTCAAAATTATTAGACTTGATCGTAGTATCAAATCTTATTGATAAGCGAAAAATATATCAATATTTACCGCTCCTTTTACTTAATTTTTGTACAGTTTCTTGGGTGTTGTGAATATTTTGATATGTTTTGTGTTATTTTATATATAAATAAAATAACGGGACTAGCTGGTTTTAAATCGGGGCTAAAACGGTGAAAAACGAATGAAATGGGCAAAATGGGAAATTTACTATTTACGCGTCGCGAGGCGCAAACCCTTTACATCGCGTGCACATCAATTATTCAGCTACCAACACGCATCATCACCGCATCATCATGACGTCAATGTAATAATTCATATGCTGACATGTGTCATCACCGCATCATCACGTGTGTCATCACGACATCATCATGACGTCAGCACAATTATTAATTTGTCGACAGTCGCCATTTACTATAGAATGCATCACGACGCGCAAGCTCTACGCGTCACGACGCGCACCGATTTTGGAGCCTATAAATAGATGCTTATTTCATTTGAATTTCTTCATACTTTCTTCTGTGGAATTTCCTTAGAATACTAAGAAGATAGTATCTTGTTTGTTTAATTTCAGTTTTCTTGTATTAAATTTTTACTTTAAGTAATAATCATTCTTTGTTTTACTTAAAAGCATGAGTAGGTAACTTCTTTCTGCTGGGGTGAAGGTGAAACTTTTATTATTATAATTTAGATTAATCTCTATTATTTTATAATATATAAATTATCTTAAAACCTGACTTAATTGGATACTACCTTTATGGTCGGTTGGACTTAATTAAATTAATTTTAACCTGACATAATTGGATACCGCCTTTATGGTCGATTGGAATTAATTAAAATATGACTTAATTAGGATACCGCCTATATGGTCGGTTGGTAATATAATGCAAATTTATATATTATAGTAAGGAAGATTTCTAAATTTGAAATAATAAAAGTGGATCCCCAAACCCCCAGTATTTTAATTCATTGTTGTAAATTTTACATTTTTAGTTTTCAATTAGTTGCATGATGTTTTCTTTATTTATGTTTTTAGTAGTCTTAGGTATGTGTCGTAACAAAATACATTGTCTAGGGTTGTGATGAAAACCAATATCAATGATTTAATAAGTTAACTTTTCTTATGTCTTATGTAATATATTAGTTTATTTATTCAGTCTAGTTCTTAATGCTTCTTATTAATTGGCCATTAATAAGATTGATTAGGTAAACTTAAAATGAACTTGGAAAAGGGATTTTAGATTTAGCTATAAACTCAATAACTCACGATCTCACATTCATCTTAGTGGTTTCCTTCTAGGATAGGAATAAACTGGTCGGGCTTGGGTAGCCATAACTTGATAGCATAGGTATTAAGTCCTCGTGGGATCGATAAATTTTATACTACTTGAGCGATACGTGCACTTGCGTTACGTGTGTGTTTACCACCGATCAAATTTTTGTCGTCGTTGTCGGGGACTCATTTATCTTTTACTATTAATTTTGGGGTTAGATACTTTACTTGTGTCTAGTTTACTTTTACTTTTTTTTTTCTTGTGTTTCAGGTTCTCAGACACTATATGAGAAGAAGAAAAAGCTTTGAAATCCGTCCCTTGACCCATAAATTTAAAGAACTATCAAACAGTTGAGAAGGGAAAGGCGAGAAGATCAAGAAGCACTTATCAACATGAACAATCAAGAACCTGAACCTTTGGAAGTTGTACCACCAATTCTCATTCGAGACAGAACAATTCTGGTGGTTGACGGCTTCATATCATGTATTGTACTTCATCTCTTACCTGCAAATGCATGTGACATCAAAACATGCATTCAAATGATACAAAAATCAGTTCAATTTGGGGAAAATGCAACTAAATACCCTAATGCCCACATCAGCAACTTCCTGGAAATTTGTGGCACATTCAATTACAACCGAGCGGCAGAAGAATCAATGTGTTTGCGTGTGTTCCCATATTCTTTGAAAGACAGAGCTAAGGCTTGGCTCCATTCACTACCAGCAGGTTCCATCACAACTTGGAACACTCTAGCCACCAAATTCCTTGCAAAATACTTTCCCCTCACCAGAACAGCAAAGCTGAGAAATAACATCACATCATTTGTGCAACATGACTCAGAATCCATCTTCGAAGCATGGGAAAGATACAAGGAATTGCTCCAAAAATATCCTCACCATGAGATTGCAAAGTGGCTACAGGTCCAAACCTTCTACAATGGACTTTCTGGACTAATGAAAACTACAATATATGCTGCTGCTGGAGGAACATTAATGGAAAAATGAGAAGATCAGACCTGGGATATAATTGAAGAAATGGCCAATAATAAATCCTTGTGGCCAACAGAGAGGAGCATGATCCATCGAATAGCAGGAATCCACGAAGTATGAGCCAACACATCTATGAATGCCAAGCTGGATCAGATATGTAAATGTCTGGAAACTCTTAGCATGCAGGTTAATACTGGATCCATAAGTTCACCATATGGAGGAGCACCAGAGGCAGAATCTTACAACCAACATGATAAGACTGCGAAGTATGTTAGCAATTTCAACAGGCAGGGAAATAATCCGTATTCCAATACCTACAACCCAGGTTGGAGGAATCATCCCAATTTCGCATGGAGCAATACTTCGGGGCAAAGGAACAATCCACCACCGGGATCCAACAACAGAATAAAAGCCAGTAGTATGAAAAAAAACCAGGAATAACAGAAGAGCTCGCCCATATGAAAAAGCAAGAAGCCAAATATGATGCTATGTTTCAAGCTCAAGCATCAGTAAATCAAAACCAAGCAACTTCTATAAAGGCAATGGAAATCAATTGGGACAATTGGCCAATGCACAGAGTTACAGACTGCAAGGTACCATTCCTAACAACACAGATCAAATCCAAGGAGCAGAAGGAATGAGCAATGCCAAGCCATCACGTTGAAAAGAAGAACTGAAATCAACAAAGATGTTGGAGTCAAAGCATCTACTGAGAATGTTCCAAAAGAAAGCAATGAATCAGATCCACAGATGGAGGAAAAAGAGGCAAAAGAAAATGATCGAGAAAGATTTACTCCACCTCCACATTTTCCACAGCGTCTCCAGAAACACAAACTGGATAAGCAATTTGCTCGATTCCTGGAGATAATCAAAACGCTGCATATCAACATTCCATTTTCAGAAGCGTTGGAACAAATGCCCGGTTATGTCAAATTCATGAAAGATATTATGTCACGAAAGTGAAGATTGGGAGATTATGAGACTGTAGCATTGACAGAAGAATACAGCGCCATCATTCAGAGGAAGTTTCCCCCAAAGTTGAAGGATCCTGACAGTTTCACAATCCCTTTCACCATAGGAGAACATTACTTCGGTAAGACTTTGTGTGATTTAGGTGCTAGTACTAACTTGATGCCTTTGTCTATTTACATGAAACTACAGCTTGGAGAAGCAAAGCCCACCTCAGTCACTCTGCAACTTGCTGACAGATCACTCATATTTCCGAGAGGGGTAGTGGAAGATGTGCTGGTCAAAGTCGACAAATTCATTTTCCCAGTAGATTTCATTGTCCTTGACATGCAGGAAGACAAAGACGTACCCATCATCCTCGGGAGGCCGTTCTTAGCTACAGGTCGAACCATCATTGATGTACAAAAAGGTGAACTAACCATGAGGGTGTAGAACTAAGAAGTAACATTCAATGTTTTCAAAGCCATGAAATTTTCAAATGATGAACGAGAGGAGGAATATTTCAGACTTAATGTAATAGATAGTATCATCCAGAACACAGATGCAATGAACCTTTCCACTGACAAACTTGAAGCATGCATAACCAACAAGACTGACAGAGAATTAGATGATGAGATTCTAGAATTTATCAAATATCTTAATGGAGCCTCTTGTTTCATATCGACACCACAGGTGGAAAGCTTGGAACTACCAAAAAATGAGCGAATCAAGCCCTCGATTGAAGAACTACCGCAGCTGAAATTAAAGCCACTTCTGAACCATCTCAGGTATACATACTTGGAAAACTCTTTCGATTTACTTGTGATTATTTCTTCGTCTCTAACATGGGTGCATGAAGATAAGTTGTTGAGAGTGTTACGCAAGCACAAGAGAGCTATTGGCTGGACTATAGCAGACATTCGAGGCATTAGTGCATCATTTTGCATGCACAAAATTTTGATGAACGATGAGTACAAAGCCACAGTGGAGCATCAACGGAGGTAGAATCCAATCACGAAAGAAGTTATAAAGAAATAAATCATCAAATGGTTGGATGCATGCATCATCTACCCCATCTCTGACAGCTCTTGAGTAAGTCCTATGCAATATGTACCCAAGAAAGGAGGAATGACTGTAGTCACAAATGAAAAGAACAAGCTGATTCCGACAAGAACATTGACTGGATGGAGAGTGTGTATGGACTACAGAAAGCTGAATAAAGCAACACGGAATGATCATTTCTAGCTACCATTCATTGACCAAATGCTAGACAGATTGGCGGGAGATGAATTCTACTACTTTCTGGATGGATACTCAGGATATAATCAGGTTGCCATCGCCCCAGAAGATCAGGAGAAAACTACATTCACATGCTCGTATGGTACTTTTGCATTCCGCATGATGTCATTTGGACTATATATTGCTCCTGTCACATTTCAATGTTGCATGACGGCCATTTTTTAGACATGATAGAACAAAGCATGGACGTCTTCATGGATAACTTCTCAGTGTTTAGAGACTCATTCGACCACTGCTTGTAAAATATGGAAAAAGTGTTACAAAGATACGAAGATACAAATTTGGTACTCAACTGGGAGAAATGACACTTCATGGTGCATAAAGTATTGTCCTGGGACATCAGATCTCACAGAAAGGAATCGAGGTAAACAAAGCAAAGATCGATACGATAGAGAAACTACCTCCACCATCATCAGTCAAAGGGATTCGAAGTTTTCTCGGCCATGCAGGATTTTACCGGAGATTCATCAAAGATTTCCCCAAGATTGCCAAACCTCTATGCAATCTGCTAGAGAAAAACGTGACATTCCACTTCACCAAAGAATGCCACCATGCCTTCGAGATCTTGAAACAAAAGCTAGTCTCTGCCCATATCATAGGAGCACCAGATTGGACACTCCATTTCGAAGGGATGTGCGATGCCAGTGATTTTACAGTAAGTGCAGTTTCAGGACAACGTAAGGAAAAAGTTTTTCACACCATTTACTATGCCAACAAAACTTTGAATGAAGCAAAACTCAATTACATATAAACCGAAAAGGAGTTTCTCGCAGTTGTGTTTGCTTTTGATAAATTATGCTCCTATTTGTTGGGTCCCAAAGTGGTGCTCTACACTGATCATTCAGCAATCAAATACCTGATCGCAAAGAAAGATGCCAAGTCCAGATTGATCCGTTCGGTGCTTCTGCTGCAAGAATTTGACTTGGAAATCCGAGACAGGAAGGAGACAGAAAATCAAGTGGTAGATCACTTGTCAAGGCTCGAAAATGAAGGTACAATTGGAAATGAACTGACAATCAAAGAAACTTTTCCAGATGAACATTTGTTTACCATCAAGCAGTAAGAAGTCCCATGGTATGCTGACTATGTAAACTACATAGTATCAGGGAAATTGCCGTTGGAATGGACACATCAGCAATGGAAGAAATTCTTCAAAGAAGTCAAGCACTATGTCTGGGATGAGTCGTACCTATTCAAATATGGTGTTGATCAGTTATTACGGTGTTGTGTACCACAAGAGGAGGTCAATAGTGTCCTACAGAATTGTCATTCATCACTATACGGTGGACACTTCAGCGGAGATAAAACTGCAGCAAAAGTCCTGCAATCAGGTTTGTTCTAGCCCACCTTGTTTAAAGTGTTGGGGTTTTATAAGGAATTACAGGGTTAGCGCAGCGGAACGCGGAAAACAGATTTTTCTGATTTCAGAAATTTTTCTTGGAACAATTAAATAAACTTATTTATTTAATTAACCAATACTTAAAATCTGAATTTTAACCTAAGAAATCATATTTCTTATAATTACTGAATTACCCCAAGGTTTTGTAATTTGATCATTTTGGTCATTAAATAGTTAAATAAATCAATCCCAAAATGATACATGTCTAATACATGAAAATACAATTTGCAACACAAATCCCCAATTTTTCAGTAATTGCCGAGAGCACCCAATAATTTTCAAGATTTGTAATTTGGTTCTTTTTTTTTCAAAACACATCAAGATCAAATCCAATCAATCCCAAATTTAATATACATCATACATACATCAAACTACATCACATATATGAAAAGCCCCAAAATTAGATTAGGTTTAGAATGCTAATTTCATAAATTACACCAATTGCATAATTTACACTAAATTGATAAAATTCAACACTTTAATCAATCCAATGCCACATCAATCAAGTATCACCATCATGAAACAACTCAAGAAAAATTATATGTTATTTATGAATGGCTAAACAACTCTAGAATGGCAACTTCACCATCAAATTGCTTAAAGAATATTAAATGAACAATTTCATTCAATCTTTAATTAATATACATGCTCATCTTTCAAACAAGATTACAACCATTTAAATTACAAACTAAAAGAGTAGAGATTCAATCTTAGCAAGAAAATTGAAGATAAGAATACTAGAAATAATTTTTATCTTGAAGGATGTTGAGAAATACTTATAAAAATCAATTTTGCTTTGTTTTTCCTTTGGTTTTCCTTCAAAACTCTCTCAACTCACTTTGTAATTTTGTTGTGACTTTTCTAAGTTAGAAAAAATGAAACAAAATAATTTTGTATATCATTCCCCTTTGGCCGAATTTATCCAACAAAAAATAAATAACAAGTATTTAATTTTTGTTCCAATTTTATTGGCACAAGTTTCACTTTACTAAAGATAACCTTTATCTTTTATAAAGTAAACACCAAAGGGACCAATGGTATCAAGTCATTTAAAAGAAAAAATCATTACTTAAGATATTTCAATATTAATTAATTTAATTATTTAACAATTAAATAATTAAATAATAAATATAAATATCTTAAATATTTGTATTATATTTACATTAAATATCTCAAATACATATATTAATGATATATTTCAAATATCATAATTTGATATTTAATTAATGTGTATTTAATAAAATCAAGAATTAAATACAAATACAAATTAATTTTGGAAAATGACGATTAGGTCCCGATTGCATGTATTTTTCGTTTAACCGTTAAATGAGTTATAAAAAATTAGTATTATTCATAAAAGTTACCCTAATGTTCTACGAGTATATCTCATTAGTGAGACTCCCTAGGTTCAGGTATATCTGTCATGAAATCTAATTTCGTGTATGTAGACACTGTATTTTTGGATAAGCCCGGTGATGAGCCTCGTATAGAGGCACTACCTGAAAAGTTACGGAAGTTACGGGAAACGAATGTCGTAAGGAAAGAAAACCTCCAAAATTAGCACCTTATCGGATTCGAACTCACTAGCCAGCCTCGGACTCGCTCAGCCGCTGTTTGAAACCTTAGCCTCGGACAAACCTCGGACACCTGCAATTGGCCCATTACCCTGCAACCCAAACAATCGGCCCAAGGCCCATACAATCCACCATCCACACGCCCATGAACCCATGCCATACACGCCCAAGCCTTCCCAAATAAATAAAATCCCATCCAATTCACATGTGCAAAATCCCTTCAATATTTTCCAATTTAATAATGACTTGAAATCTCATGTAAATCACATGTCAAAATTCCCTCATTAACAATTTCCAATTTAGCAAGATATGAAATCCCATCCTCACCAAATTCATAAGATTCTTTCCAAAATAAATATTCCACAAATCATCATGATTTATTTCCATGATTTGAAGATCCATTGGCATTATAAAAAGAGGCCATTACCAAAACAAAGGGGGGGACTCTCTTTTCTTAATTTAGGCGTGAGCAATAACCCTTGAAACCTCTTCTTCTTGGACGCTAGACACGACAAACAACCAAAAAAACCCTTGAAGCTCTCTTTCCATCTAACCTGGAACGACAATTTTGAAAACAAAGACATAAAAAAATCCTAGCAAAACTGACAAGAAAAAAAAACAAAACAGTGAAGTGGCGTGAACAACACAAGCAATAGTGGGCAGCACGTGAAAAACCAAAAGTAGCATGAACCAAAAAACCAAAAGCAGTGTGACCAGTAAGCACAAACCAGCATGACCAAAACAAAACAGCGACAAAGCAGCCCTCCAGCCAACAAACAACAGCAAAACAGTCCCAAAAATTAGTCCCAAAAACAGCCCCTAAACCACCAAAAATCAGTCCCAAAAACAGCCCCTAAACCACTGAAAATCAGTCCCAAAAATAGCCCCTAAACCACCGAAAATTAGTCCCAAAAACATCCCCTAAAAATACACAAACAGTCCCCAAAAAATGCACCAAAAACGTGAAACAGTGAGCCAAAAATAGTAAGAAAAACAACCAAAACAGCAGCCCATAAAATAGAAAACAGCAAAAATAGCAACTATAAACAGAAAAAACAGCAGCCAAAAACAGTAACCAGAAACAGCAAACAGCGAGCAGAAACAGCGAAACAGTGAGCAGAAATAGCGAAACAGTAAACCAGCAATCCTTCCGGCGACGGCCTAACGCACTTTCAAGAAAGCAACTTAAAAGGTAAGACCTGAGGGCACCCTATTTATTTTTATAGTTCCGGACACGGTATTTTTATGCAAAGTCCTACATCAAAAACTTCCAAATTTCTTGTCACATTATTTTTTTCTTCTTCGGCATTTTATTATTTATTTATTTTTATCTATTTACTGTTATTATTTATTTATTCACATTCATCGTTATTTATTATTCCGCATTTATTTTTGCTATTTAACATTTTGTCTATTTACTTTTATCGTTAATTTATTATTTCGAACCCTTTTTATGTCCGTTTACATTGCATTGATGGTTATGTGAGTTATTATCCCTTGCGGTATGTCGGATGGAAACCCATACGTAAATTCTGTAGCCGAATCTGAATGGACGATAGTGCGGTCTGTATTTTGGATACAACTCCACATACCACTCAGGAAATAGTCATATGTGCGTGACTAACCCCTTCTTTCTTTACTATTTATTTATTGACGCTTTATTTGCTTTTGATTATTATGATTCTTATTATCGTACATTGTATTTCTTAATTTAATTTACTTTCATTTATATTAGTGTTTATGGGTGTGTAAATTTTTATGGTTATTTGAATTATCTTGCATGAACTGCATAAGACTTGGCTATATCATTGTATGAACCCGTCCATTATACAGGCATAAGTAATGGACCATTCTGAACCCAACGATTTGAGGTCTTCCCTTGTGAGGGGTGAGTGCAGCCTTAAATCTTTTCCCAATTAACATTTGGTGGCGACTCCTTTATTCTCCGGTTTAGTGCCCCACGGACTACTCCGTACTCTCTACGGGCTGCGAGCCCAACAGTCTCGTGGTCACCGAACATCATAGGCATAGCAGTAAACCCCGCTTCACTCCTACAATGTCCATAATTCACCCACCCATAAATTATGATGAACACTGATAAACTCTCTGAACCATACGGGTCGAGGTCACTGTATACGTATAATCCATCCGTCATAGGTATCCGGATTATTCCAGAGACATAGATACAAATGTCAAATCTCTATATATATAATCATGTCAACGTTTCTATTAGCAATCCCTTAAAAACACTTAGAACTGATTTCTACAGTGTACCACGTGTTAGGGTTGGTGCTCAGATTGCCAATCCAGATCGTATTTATGTCTGATTCACAAATACGAACAATTCCTTTTTCCATAATTTTACTTATTTAATGGTAGCACCTCTTGTCTTTTATATACATATTCGATCTAATTACGATTAGATATCTAATTATGATTAGATATCTAATTATGATTAGATTGAAACTAAATCTTATTTAATGATACGTGTATATTAGACAAAGACCCTAGGATTTACAATATAGTGCGCAGTTACAACGTAGTTTGTAATTGACATTGGGAAGAATCACTATAAGTTGTATATCCTTAAATAAAATTCCTGGTCAAGATTTACTAACACGGGTCCAGTTAGTAAAATTCGCTGAGAAGAGTACTGCAGACACTGCATTTTTGTATAAAGCCCGATGATGAGCCTCGTATGGAGGCACTACCCGATAAGTTGTGGAAGTCACGGGAAACGGACGTCGGAAGTGAAAATTCAAAAATAAGTACATCCTCATATTTAATTTGTTTGTTAGACTCGGGTTCGCTCGATTAATCTATATTTTAAAAATTAGGCTAAGCCACACGCCCAAGGCCTACCAAAGCCCAATCCAAAAATATTCAACACATTTAAAACACGTGTCTAAATTAAATCAAATCCCATTTCCTAAATTAAATAAATCCCCTTCCTAAATTAAATAAATCACTTACCAAATTAAAGATATTCCCCACCAAAATTACACAAATATTTTTTCCCTAAATTAAACACACCCATATTTATTTGATTTGTTTCCCTTTTTGAGCCATGCACACACAAGGAAACCCTAGATGCACCATTATAAAAGATGACATAAACCAACCCTAATCCTCATTGGCTCTCACTCACGGAACAACATAAAAATAATAAAAACCCTAAGCTATTTGGCTGGGATCTTTCACTCTCATTCACGGCTCCTCACTCCCATCTCTTTCCTCTCATTACACTCTCGGCAACCCCATATTTTTCCTTCTCTTTTCACGCATACGACCACTCAAAAAAACCCTAACACACGACCTGGCTCTCTTCTCTCCCTCTCTAACAAAAAAAGCTCACCGACTAAGCCCTCCACGTAGCACACAAAGAACAAATTCACCAAAGTCACCCCACTAACTGACCAAAACAACAAACTCAACTAACCCTTCATTGGCTCACTTGCGGCATCACTCAGCTCCCCTGAACCGATACATAAACGGGCTACTAGCACGTCCCTCACTCTCTCGGCACACAAACAGTCCACTTAAACAAATCAACAAAGCCCTAAGCACCCAACACAAGAAATAAGAATAACCCAGCAACCCCTAAGCCACCCGTGACCAAACAACAAACAACCTCTATCACGAAGCAACAAAGCCGAGACTTACCAGCCCATAAAATAGTTTTCACCGAGCAAATAAATAACCCTCTTCTCTGATTCACACACAAAAAAGACACAGCCTCCCTAAACCAAACATCTAGCAGTCCCCTAAATCGAAAATAGTTCAAATCAGTCCCAAAAACAACCCAAATAGTCACGGAAACAGTAAGCCAAAACTGCAGAAAAATAGCAGCAAAAATAGAGAAAACAACAGCCCGAAATAGTGAAATGGTGAAGCAGTGAACCAGAAAAGTCACGGAACATTAACCCTTCCGGCGACGACGTAACGCACTCCCAGGAAGTGACTTAAAAGGTAAGACCTGAGGGCACCCCTTTGTTATATTTTATTCTGTTATCCTGGACATGGCATGCTTGGTTAGACGTGGAATACGTCCAACCGGGCATAGGAAGTCCTACATTAAAAAACGTCCAAACTATTGGTCACATCTCTCTTTATTATTCCACATTTATTTTCAGTCATTTATTTTCCTTTAATATTTTGCACTTAGTTTACTATTTATCGCTTCCGTTATTTATTGTTATTTCATCACATGCATTATCATATTTCATGTATACATTAGGTTAATGATTGTGTTATGTTAAATGGTCGGTGCTATCTCTTGCGGTATATCGGATGGAAACCCATACGTAAATTCCGTAGCCGAATCCGAATGGACGGTAGTGCGGTCTGTACTTGGGATACAACTCCACGTACCGCTTGAGAAACTTTCAAGCACGTGTTTCATTTTGTGATTTAAACATATGTTTATTGTTTAGCTATTTATTTTCTATGCATTTGCTACTTGATGCGCATGGGCTAATTACGTTTGTTTAAAGGTCCTCTATTTGAGGGAGAAAAAGCCTAAAAGGCTACCTTGACTACAATATTTTGCCGCGCCTTTTTATTATTCCGTTATTTACTTTTCGCATATTATTTCTTTGTTTATTCATTCATTGCTACTTGATGCGCATGGGCTAATATGTTGGTTTAAAGGTCCTCAATTTGAGGGAAAAAGCCAAAAGGCTACCTTTACCACGATATTTTGCCGCACTGGACGAAGTATACTTGATTAAATGTGAAATACGTTCAATCGGGCATACAAAGTCCCATATATATGTCGGCCTTGGTCGGATCACTATTATTATTCCGTTATTTACTTTCTGCATACTATTGCTTTATTTATCTATGTATTGTTAATTTAGTGCGCATGGGCTAATCATGACGGATTAAAGGTCCTCTATTCCAGGGAAATGCCTAAAGGCTACCTTTACCACGACATTTTGCCGTACCGGATGAGGTATGCTTGATTGAATGTGAAATGCGTTCAATCGGGCATACAAGGTCCCATATAGATGTCGTCCTCGGTCGCATCTCTTTTATTATTCCGTTATTTACTTTTCTATGTATTGTTTTTTATTTTTACATTGTTAATCTATTGCGCATGGGCTAATCACGTTGGATTAAAGGTCCTCCATTTGAGGGAAAAGCTAAAAGGCTACCTTTACCACGATGTTTTGCCGCACCGGACGAAGTACATTTGATTGAACATGAGATACGTTCAATCAGGCATACGAGGTCCCATATAGATGTTGTCCTTGGTCGCATCTCTTTTATTATTATGTTATTTACTTTTCGCTTGTTATTGCTTTATTTATTTACGCATTGCTATCTCGTGCGCTTGGGCTAATCACAATGAGCTAAAGGTCCTCCATTTGAGGGAAAATCCAAAATTCTACCTTTACCACGATGTTTTGCCACGCTCGGTCGCACCTTTTTTCTTCTAATTTTGTTATTCACCTTTTTGTTTGTTATTTATCGCTTGTATTCATCCTATTATTTATCTCTATTCATTATGCCACATCACTTCACGTTTACTTCCATTAATGCTTGCCTCTTTAGTTATTTCTTTTCCATTACGTACTTAATTATCCACTTTTATTTTTAATGCTTTTACAGTTATTATTAAATACATTATTGCGCTTCATTGTTTAATACGTTTATGGAATTATGCATTTGCCTTCATTTTTATTTACGTTTAGGGGTGTGCAAACTTGTGTGTTGATTAAATTATCTTGCATGTGTTGCATAAGAGTTGGTTACATTATTGCATAAATCCTTTCATTACAATTGGCATAAGTAAGGGACCATTCTGAACCCAACGATTTGAGGTCTTCCCTTGCGAGGGATGAGTGCGGCCTTAAATCATTTCCTAGTTCACACTGGGTGGCGACTCCTTTATTCTCCGGTTTAGTCCCCTGCGGGCTACTCTGTACTCTTGATCGGGCTGCGAGCCCGGACGCCCGGACATTGTCGCCGCACCTCTGTACCGTGTCTACAGTCTGGTGACTCTACTGGGGATAGAGAATCGACCCCGAAATAATATCTTGTAATGTTTGTGATTTTTGTTTTAGTTAACCTTGTCTACAAGTGGGTTGGGGCCAAGGGGTTAAAAAAACTTTCCAAACTAAAGTTGATTTAACCAAAGGTATTAGAGTTAGATAATGATTTGGTGTCTTCCTTCACTCACTACCTTTTTATATCCAAAAGGAAAAACTGTGAAGACATCTAGATAATCATTTACTCAAAGCTTACCTTAAAGCATATTTAAAGTGATGGACTAATTTGGAGGATCTATTGTTTATTCCTGTCACCAAGGCGATAAGAGCCTAAGAGGTAAGGGTATTTTAGAGAGTTCGATCCACCTTCCCTCTGGGGAATTTTCAATAGAGGAATCCATTTGACAGTTATTCATGCATCATGAAGTCATTTTCGCTTGAAGCAGTGGATCTTTATATGGTATCATCACTCGTTGGCACGTAACTTAGGGTATAAAAAAGGTGCGCTCACTTGGTCACTCGAACCCTTGAGTGGGGAGACCTAGTTGTGGGCAACCCTTCACCGGCGGGAGCCTTAATTAATACTCCCATAAAACTGCATGAGAACCATAGTTATATGACCTATAGAAGCCACCATTTATGCTTGTGTATGGGACCATCATCATTTGGATTCATTTGGACTTTTTTTCATGAGATGTGAACTTGTTGGGCCATTTAAACTGGGATAAGTTTGTGTCTTATGACGATTGGGCCAAAAGCTTCTAAAGTGTCGATGGGCCACTTTGTGTTTGGGCCCCATATCATTTGAAGTTGTTTAGCCACGTTATCGCAAAAGCGTAAACTTGTTGGGCCTTTTCCAACTGGGACAAGTTTTCACCTCGCAATAATATGATTGAATGCTTTGAAATGATAATGGGCCAACTTGTATGAAAACCCTGATGGACTTAGAAAATCCAACCATGATATAAATATGCTAGAAGCCTGAGTCCGATATCCACATTGGCTTTCATCCAGGAAGGATACGCCTTGTTACGGCATATTAATTTACTTTGGATACCTCCAAGTTCATCCCCATAACCGCGGTTGCTGAAAGCCCAATTCGTCGTTTCTAGACACGGGCATGATCTCATAATAGGCATAGTCCATGTTGTAAATGGGCGGTCTTTGTTTTTTACCGATGGAAAGGGACAGAAGCGGCCAAAGTTCACCCCGTAGCATAGGAGAGGGCGATTTTTTGTACCCACATCGGTACATAAAATAAGCCATATTTAGAACCCAAAAATAGACTTACCAATGTGTGGGAGAAATAAGGTTGGAAGGATATATTCTGTTTTGGTAACCACATACATCTTATACATCTCATGCATACACTCATCATGCAAACTCATAGTTTCTACAGCCATCATAGATATCCGTTGGGTTAGAAAAGAAGGAAGACTTGTTAAAAAATAGTAAACAAACATGAGTGAGTCAGATAATGAGGTTTCCCGCATGGATTAATTAGAGACCAACATCATTAAGATTACTAAGCAGTTGCAAGCTTTTGCCACCGCCGTGGCCAATCTGGCAGTGCCCCGCACAGGGGGAATAGAAAACAGTGAGAATGTTAGGCGTGAGGAGCCTCCGAATAGGGTGAGTGATGAGATCCCTATTTTTGATGATGACATGGCAGAGTATCCCATGGGAAAGGTAGTCGGGTCTCAGACAGAATTGCAGAAACTCAGAGATCATGTAGAGTTAGTTACCTGCAAGCTCAAGGGTAAACATGAAAATTTGCTAGACTACGATGCGATAAATTTTGAAGAGCAGCTGCCTTCGCAGTTCAAGATGCCTGACATAGCCAAGTTCAACGGGAACGGTGATCCGAGGGTCCATCTCCGACAGTATGTTTCTGTGATGAGTTCAGTGGGCTGTCGAAGCGTCACTTTCAGAAGATGTTCGGGATGTCACTAGAGGGGGCGCCCGTAGTATGGTATCACGGCCTAGAAAGAAAGGTCAATGATGATTGGAGGGCATTAGAAAAAGCCTTTATGAATCAGTATGTCATAGACTTGAAAATTGACTTGTCGCTTGACCGGCATAAACACACACGTATAACGCAAGCGCACGTATCGTTCAAGTAGTATAAAAATATCAATCCCACGAGGACTTAATTCCTACTATTGTTATTAAATATTGAATATATTTATTTACAAATATCTAATTAAATGGAGAAGAGAATGATTGTTTGATTGGATGGTTGAATGTGGTTTTCCTTAATTTAAATAAAC
Organism: Zanthoxylum bungeanum; assembly: GCA_019454045.1. NCBI lineage: Eukaryota > Viridiplantae > Streptophyta > Magnoliopsida > Sapindales > Rutaceae > Zanthoxylum > Zanthoxylum bungeanum. The sequence goes on along the minus strand of SKCR01050839.1, from coordinate 19,480 downwards.
AAAAGAAAATAACAAAAGACTCAAAGATCTAGGGTTGTGAATCTTTCTAATATCATTTAAAAGATGAAGTGGTTATTTCATGTTTGTGTAATAAATCGATTTACTAACCTGGAACACTAAATTATGCAAAAGCCTCTGTCGATGGTCAGACACAAATACCCAGTTTAACCTAATTGAACCATATGTCTATGTCAACCAAATTATCTGGATTCATTAAGTTTAAGTTCCAATTATGGCTACCCCCGCCCGACATGTATATGTCTATCCTGTAAGGAAATCTATTAAAGGGTTATCTATCCTCAAGGAAGATCGTAGGCTATTAAGTCTAAGGCTGAAACCTAAAATCCCTATGTCTAGTTCATTTTAGATTTACCACATCAATCTTATTGGTGATCAGACAACAAAAAGCATTAAGCTTAAGACTTAATAAGTAAACCTTTAAATTACCCAAACTATAAAATAACCCCTTATAAACCGGTGATATTAGAAATCATCACAACCACAGATAACTAACACATAACTAGGGCTAATAAAAACTTAAAAGTAAAAAACATAAAGTAAAAATGTTGAAAAGTAAAAGACATAAAGTAAAAGCTGAAAAATAAAATAAAATAAAATGCTAAGGTAAAAGGATCAACTTTTACTATTTACTATTTAGATATCTCCTTTAATATAATATATTAACTTGTGATTATTTTACCAACCAGCCTTATAGGCGGTAACCTGATTAAGTCAAATTAAGTCCAACCAGCAATAAAGGCGGAACCAAAATAAACCTGCCATATAGGCGGTAAGAAAATTTAATTACCAACCGACCAATCTGGCGTTATCCTTGATTAGTCAGGTTTAAACCAGATTAAAATGAATTACCAACCGACCAATCTGGCGGTATCCTTTTTAAGTCAATATTTTAAATAGTGAATATATTATTTTTAAGGGAGATTAATCTAAATAGTAACAGTAAAAGAATTACCTTTCACCATAGCTGGGGAAGTTACCTCCTCATGATAAATAGTAAAAACTGTAAAAAGTAAGAAAGTAAATTACTATTATTACAGAACGTAATTAAAATTATTTACAAAACTAAAAACTAAAAGAAACTAGATAGAAAACTCCCTATTTACATTAGAGGAATTAGAGAGGAAGGTCCATTTGAAACTGAAACATCGAGCTGAATTTATAGGCCTCGGTAGGCTCTGGGCGTCGCGACGCCAAGGCCTTTGGTGTCCCGACGCCAGCTTCTTTTGACGTGGCATGCTGAGGTGATGACACGTGGTGATTCTGGATAAGGTGATAAGGTGACACGTGGCAAGGTGGTTGGAGCTCAATTATTGCGACACGTGGCGGCTTCTGATTGATCGACTCATATTCTTATCCGCCACGTGTCAGATACGTATAAGTGAGTCAATGATTGATACTGACGTGGCGCTGATGTGGCGCTGAGGTGGCATGTTGACTCGGTCAACTGATGATGTGGATGATGACGTGGCGGTGACGTGGAGTGACACGTGGCGATGATGACTGTCGGCATCGTTGGATGATGACACGTGGCACGGCGTATGTTAGGAGATCGGCTGTGATGGTAACATGTGGCACGGCGCACGTTAGCAAAGTCAAACTTTTCTCAGATTCTGACACGTGGACCCGGCGCACGTTAGCACTGTTCGGCGCACGTTAGGCGTCGCGACGCGAAAAATTACCAAAATGCCGTTTTCGTCTAATTTTCACTGTTTTGGCCCAAATCACCTCTAGAGTGTCCTGAAACTTTATTTATCTACAAAATAACACAAAACACATCAAAATATTCACAAAACTCAAGAAACTATACAAAATATTAGGTTAAATGAGTGGGAAATAGTGATAGATTTACCACTCATCATCGCTACATGACTTGGAGAATACTAAACAGAAGCCGAAAGAGAGCTTCAAGGACTATGTAGATCGCTGGATAAGCCAGTTCTTGAAAATTCATGCTCGGCCCTCGGAGAAGGACCAGATCAAGATGATCATCAAGGGTACTAAGCCCTCTATTTACAACAAGCTGCGTAGGATGACCTCCATGATTAGTGACTTTCGGCAGTTAAGAGAAACTGTCATGGATATCGAGGAAGAGGAAGCCGAGAATCATAAGTTTTACAGCCAGAATAGAAGGTCTATTGGGGGGCATTCCGAGACCAAGCCCACTTTTGTTGAAGTTGCTGCCATCAGAAACAGGTGATTTTCTAACCTTGGTAAGCCTCTGTCAAAGGTGCTTGAGAAGATGAAAAGACAAGGACTCCTGAAACCTTTAGAACCTGGACTAATTCCAAACCTTGTGCCACACTACTTCGACTTAAACCAATACTGCTACTTCCACCAACAGAAAGGCCATGAAATGGACAATTGCACCCGCCTTTGGCATGAGATCCAAAACCTCATTGATGCCCATAAGATACCCAATCCAGAAAAAGAACAACCCAACACACACAGAACCCTCTACCCAACTACCACCATATTCCACCACATACCTACATGATTAGCTCCGGCCTACCCGAAAGCCTTGTCCTCCAAACCGTCGACCACCAAGCCCCTTACATGGAGATATGGTGCAGCAGCAGTGAAGATGAAACGGGGCAGGGGATAGATTCCTGGGAAAACCTCTTGAGCAGTGACAAAGAGAAGAATGAATAGAAAGAAGAACTACTGCAGTCGGAAAATCTGACGTTCAAAGAAACCAAGAAGACTGAAGAAGACAAGGCTGCAGATGACGAAGACATTTATTTTTATAATCCTGCATTTATTAGTCATAAAGACATTGTCTTGCTTACTTGTTCGAATCTTTTCGGTTTGCGTCATCATGCGTGACATGAGTTATTTGACATTAATTCGACAAAGACAAATGCATTAATCTTGGTACATGTGAAACCCCCGAGGGAACTTTAATTGCAAGTGAGAAGCGGAATAGAATTGACAGAAGGAAATTGTAAGCAGGCCTAGGGGGCGACCAAAGACATTAATAGGCGAAGGACGCCAAAGAAGCACAAGGAAGGCCTAACCCATCGGAATAGGATATACATCCATGCATACATGCATACACGTTACATACACACAATTTTTGTTTTGTATTCGCAGGTTTTTTATAAGAAAGAAAAAGAAAAGGCTCCAAAGATGAACAACTCAAATCGGGAACAAGTCCAACAACACAATTCAAATCGGGAACAAGACCCACAACTCAAATTGGGAACAAGACCCACAAAGTAAATCGAGAACAAGACCCACAACTCAAATTGGGAACAAGACCAACAAATCAAATCGGGAACAAGACCCACAACTCAAATCAAGACCCACAACACAGTTCGGGAACAAGACCTACAACTCAAATCGGGAACAAGACCCACAACTCAAATCGGGAACAATACCCATAATTAAAATCGGGAACAAGACCCACAACTCAAATCAAGAACAAGACCCACAACACAGTTCAGGAATAAAGCCCAGTGAATAAATCCCACAACTCGGTGGTTCGAGAATAAGACCCAGGGGACAAAGCGCCTCGCCATCACCTCACATCAATAACGATTCGGGAATGAACCACCTCTCAAGTAACAGTTCGGGAATGAACCACCTATCAAGTAACGGTTCGGGAATAAACCATTCACCTCTCACAAAGTAACAGTTCGGGAATGAACCAGGGGTCGAAGCATCCAACCACCAGATCAACTCAGTTTAAAGCATCTCAGAACTACCGGTAAGTTTGGCAACAGCTGGCGAACCAGGTAAGTAAAAATGCATGGATGACTTTGATAGGACTGTCACTGTCACACACTGCACAAGTCCCATCAAAGTGGGGGCGACTTTAGACACTACATTTTTGCATAAAGCCCGATGATGAGCCTCGTATGGAGGCACTACCCGATGAGTTACGGAAGTCGCATGAAACGGATGTCGGAAGGGAAAATTTAAAAATAAGTACATCCTCAAATTTAATTCGTTTGTTTAGACTCGGGTTCGCTTGATTAATCTCTGTTTTAACTATTAGGCTCAGCCACTCGCCCAAGCCCACGAAAGAACCAAGCCACACGCCCAAGGCCTACCAAAGCCCAATCCAAAAATATTCAACACATTTAAAACACATGTCTAAATTAAATCAAATCCCTCATCCTAAATTAAATAAATCCCATTCCTAAATTAAATAAATCACTTACCAAATTAAAGATATTCCCCACCAAAATTACATAAATATTCTTTCCCTAAATTAAACACACCCATATTTATTTGATTTGTTTCCCTTTTTGAGCCATGCACACACAAGGAAACCCTAGATGCACCATTATAAAAGATGACATAAACCAACCCTAATCATCATTGGCTCTCACTCAAGGAAAAACACAAAAAATAATAAAAACCCTAAGCTCCTTGGCTAGGCTCTTTCACTCTCATTCACGACTCCTCACTCCCATCTTTTTCCTCTCATTACACTCTCGGCAACCCCATCTTTTTCCTTCTCTCTTCACGCATACGACCACTCAAAAAAACCATAACACACGACCTGGCTCTCTTCTCTCCCTCTCTAACAAAAAAAGCTCACCGACTAAGCCCTCCACGTAGCACACATAGACCAAATTCACCAAAGTCACCCCACTAACTGACCTTAACTCAACTAACCCTTCCTTGGCTCACTCACGGCATCACTCAACCCCCTCTGAACGGATACACATACGGGCCGCTGGCACGTCCCTCACTCTCTCGGCACACACACAGTCCACTCAAACAAATCAACAAAGCCCTAAGCACCCAACACACGAAATAAGAATAACCCAGCAACCCCTAAGCCACCCGTGACCAAACAACAAACAACCTCCATCACGAAGCAACAAAGCTGAGACTTACCAGCCAATAAAATAGTTTTCACCGAGCAAATAAATAACCCTCATCTTCGATTCACACATAAAAAAGACATAGCCCCCCCTAAACCAAACATCTAGCAGTCCCTTAAACCGAAAATAGATCAAATCAGTCCCAAAAATAACCCAAACAGTCACGGAAACAGTAAGCCAAAGCCGCATAACAAAAGCAGCAAAAACAGAGAAAACAGCAGCCCAAAATAGTAGAAACGGCGAAGCAGTGAACCAAAAAATTCACTGAACATTAACCCTTCCGGTGACAACGTAACGCACTCCCGGGAAGCGACTTAAAAGGTAAAACCTGAGGGCATCCCTTTGTTATATTTTATTTTGTTATCCTGGACACGGCATGCTTGGTTGGACATGGAATACGTCCAACCGGGCATGCGAAGTACTACATTAAAAAATGGCCAAACTATTGGTCACATCTCTCTTTATTATTCCGTATTTATTTTCAGTCATTTATTTTCCTTTAATATTTTGCACTTAGTTTACTATTTATCGCTTCCGTTATTTATTGTTATTTCATCACATGCATTATCATATTTCATGTATACATTGGGTTAATGATTGTGTTATATTAAATGGTCGGTGCTATCTCTTGCGGTATATCGGATGGAAACCCAGACATATATTCCGTAGCCGAATCCGAATGGACGGTAATGCAGTCTGTACTTGGGATACAACTCCACGTACCACTTGAAAAACTTTCAAGCACGTGTTTCATTTTGTGATTTAAAACTATGTTTACTGTTTCGCTATTTATTTTCTATGCATTTGCTACTTGATGCGCATGGGCTAATTACGTTGGTTTAAAAGTCCACAATTTGAGGGAAAAAGCCAAAAGGCTACCTTTACCACGATGTTTTGTCGCGCCGGATGAAGTATACTTGATTGAATGTGAAATACGTTCAATCGGGCATACGAAGTCCCTTATAGATGCCGACCTTTGTCGCATCTCTTTTATTATTCCGTTATTTACTTTCCGCATACTATTGCTTTATTTATTTTTGTATTTTTTAATTTAGTGCGCATGGGCTAATCATGATGGATTAAAGGTCCTCTATTCGAGGGAAATGCCTAAAGGCTACCTTTACCACGATGTTTTGCCATGTCGGACGAAGTATGCTTGATTGAATGTGAAATACGTTCAATCGGGCATACGAGGTCCCATATAGATGTCGGCCTCGATCGCATCAATTTTATTATTCCGTTATTTACTTTTCTATGTATTGTTTTTTATTTATTCATTTTTAATCTATTGCGCATGGGCTAATCACGTTGGATTAAATGTCCTCCATTTGAGGGAAAAGCCAAAAGGCTACCTTTACCACGATGTTTTACCGCGCCGGACGAAGTACATTTGATTGAACGTGACATATGTTCAATCAGGCATACGAGGTCTCATATAGATGTTGGCCTTGGTCGCATCTCTTTTATTATTATGTTATTTACTTTTCGCTTGTTATTGCTTTATTTATTTACGCATTGCTATCTCGTGCTCATGGGCTAATCACGTTGAGCTAAAGGTCCTCCATTTGAGGGAAAAGCCAAAATGCTACCTTTACCACGATGTTTTGCCGCGCCGGGTCGCACCATTTTTCTTCTAAATTAGTTATTCACCTTTTTGTTTGTTATTTATCGCTTCGTATTCATCCTATTAGTTATCTCTATTCATTCTTCCGCTTCACTTCACGTTTACTTCCATGCATGCTTGCCTCTTTAGTTATTTCTTTTACATTACGTACTTAATTATCCACTTTTATTATTAATGCTTTTATAGTTATTGTTAATTATATTATTGCACTTCATTGTTTAATACGTTTATGGAATTATGCATTTGCCTTCATTTTTAATTACGTTTATCGGTGTGCAAACTTGTGTGTTGATTAAATTATCTTGCATGTGTTGCATAAGACTTGGTTACAATATTGTATAAATCTTTTCATTACAATTGGCATAAGTAAAGGACCATTCTGAACCCAATGGTTTGAGGTATTCCCTTGCGAGGGGTGAGTGATGCCTTAAATCATTTCCCAGTTCACACTGGGTGGCGACTCCTTTATTCTCTGATTTAGTCCCCCGTGGGCTACTCTGTACTCCCGATCGGGCCGCAAGACTGGACAGTGTCGCCGCACCTTTGTACCGTGTCTACAAGTACATGTCGTATATCGTGACTTGGTCCGATGGTTTATCCTAATGAACCATGAGTCTCGGGAGACTCGTATAGACATGTAAGTGTTTATTTGATAAACACTGAACGACTCACTGGATATTTTCTAATACATGGTACACCAACGTCAATAAGAATCTTCTCGAGTTGAGCGAGCATAATGATCATTCGACTTGAGATACCATAGTGGATATATGAGTTATCCCCCACACATTGATGGCAGTCACGTCACCGATCTATTTAGATCAGACCTCCGCCTATTCGTTGGGTAGGGACTGATGCTCATGATATCCTGTGCGTATCAAGATTGAATCCGTCAGTCATGTGTACAGGGCATAGGTATCCTACACATGTTTACGATCTAGTAAATCCATGGCTGTAGTATAACTTCGTAAGCAAGTTCCGAGTGTTATTTAGAGATCGTAAATTTGAAAGTCGACTATATTTGCATGTCCCACAATATAAAGTGTACTCGTTGAGCACTTGGGCAACGCTTTATGAATAATACAAATTATTCATAATACTTCATCGAATTAAATGAGTTAATTCGAATCGTTTAAATCGTTAAACGAAAACACATGTATAAGAGCATTTTTGGTCAATCGTAATTATTGTGTATTTGTATTTGATACATAATTTGATTAAATACACATTAATTAATTGTCAATTGAGACTTTGACATATGTCATTAATATATGTATTTGTTATTTAACGTAAATAAATATATATATATATATATAATAATAATTATATTAATTAATTAGATATTTAAATGTTAAATATTTAAATAATTAAATGATATATATTTCATAATTGTTATGTTATATGGCTAATTATTATTGATACATGTGGCATGTTTTAATTAAACTTTAGGTGTGCAAATATGATTTGCTAACATAAAGTTTAATCTTTATTTAATTGAATTAAATTTGAAAAATGACAAATTTGCTCATTAAAGTCGGCAATGACATGTTTTTAAAGTTAGAAAATTTTTTGTTCTCTCTTTAATCATCATCATGGCTGAAACATCCTCCTAAAAAAAGCTCTCAAATATTTCTTAATGATTCAAGATGGAGAATGAAGAAAATCGAGAAACAAAAAGCTAAAGAATTTGAGGATTAAAGGTAATTCTACAAATCCCTAAGCTTAGAAAATATGTTTCTTGTTTCTTGATGATCAAGTGAGATCCTAGGGTTTCTTCTTTTCTTTAAATTTGGGGTTTTTTGACTTGGAGGATGAAATGGAAGGCTTTGAGCATGTGTGAAGTAGAATTGAAAGATATTATTGTAATATTTATTCAATTTGATCATTTGATGATATGTTTCCATTCTAGAGTGTTATGACCACTCTTGTAATGCCTAGAATTGTTCTTGGGTGGTTTATTTGTGGTGACTTTGGTTGGTGTTAAGATTAATTAGATTAATGTTGGAAAATTGGATTTTAAGAATAAAATTGATATATTTTGTTTCTGGATCAGATCTGGAAATACTGTATATTTGGTGATGAAAAATATGTCATATAAATATATTGGATGTGTTTTGAGTGTTGGAACAATTACAGAAAATTGTTTTGGAGTTGAAATAAGTGAAAACGGCGGAAAACGGTGTTACCGGGTGACTTTTGAGACAACCGGGAGACGGCTGCCCAAACAGTGAATTTTTCACTGTTCAGGCAGCCCATGAACTGCCTTAGCACAGTTGGGGCTGACCTGGGTAGCCCTCATGTGTATTGAGTGGTCGGTTCGATCAAAAATATGTTTTATGTCATTTTACGGAAAAACATTTTCGTAAAAGTTTCACGATGTTTCCTAACTATTTATGTCATTATTTGATATCGAATAAATATGTTTAGGTGAAATATGAATGAATTTTTCATATTGGATATTGAATAATTCATTCCGTAATTTAAAAAGTTTTAAAATTACGATTTCGCTCGAACAGCGCTTCCGCCGCGCCCTTTGCCCAAAACCCCAAAAAAAATTGGTATCAGAGCAGGTCTGATCCTTCATCCATTACATTTTTCATGCTTGATATATGATATATAATCCAATTTTGATGTTTACATATGCATGTAATTTAGATATTTCTTGACTTTTCGGTTCTACGCTAACGAGAAACGTAACGAAAATTTAATGGTTAAGTTAAGTTATGTTTTCTAAGGTAGAATTGAACTGTTTAGAAGTTGATCTAGATTATATTCTGCATTTGATGTAGAGCAAAGCTTTGTTATGGAATATCCCCGCTTAAAAAAGGTAGTAAAGTGACATGTATTGGATGCATGTTTCTTGGTCCGTCTTGTTAATACGGCTTATGGGTATCTTTCTATGGCTCCATCCGAGATAGTGCCAAAGCAGTAAGGGTGTAGTTGATAGAATTTTATCCATGCTGGATGTATATTTGATACTAGACAAATTCAAGTGAAAGTGGAAATCCTGAGTATGCCAAAGCTGTCAGAACTACATCGGTATCTAAATGACTTAAGAAAAATATTCGGTTAACTAAATAACTTAGAACAATGCTTTATGAGATTTTATCACATAAGCATTAGATGCTTATTTCGTTTGGTAAATGATGGTCTGATACAAGATCACACCATATATCCTTATCCATTTAATGAATATTGTATTCGGGATGTGATTAAATCTCATTTAACCAATGATTTTCATTGGACCACAAATTTATTAACTAATACTTTGGAAGTATGTAGTTTAATGAATTATAAATTGCCTTGGATAGTTTTCTTTACTTCGTAACTTAGTTAATGAGTTTTCATGACTTAGTTACGTGTTTCTAAAAGAATATATATTGAACGTCTTGAATGGTTCAAGAACTTTCAATATGTTTCTGATGAAACGCGAATAGAATATTTTGAATGGTTCAAAGATATTCTATTTGAACTGTTGAAAACTATATTTTAAAATTCATCGTGAGTTTTTGAATTGTTCAAAGATGTTTGATATGATCAAACATATGAATTTATGGCAATTAGTTCTAAAGTTATTTAATGAATATGATTCTTACTCAATATTATTCTTCTACGATTCCATCGTGATGGAATTGATCAGTGGGAGAAATCGAATCTTATATGATCTGATTCGTTTTATATTTAATGTTACCGAATTAGTTTCAATACTCTTGGGGTTACTTTATGGTCGGTTGGACTTAATTAAATTATTTTTAACCTGATTTAATTGGATACCGCCTTTATGGTCGGTTGGAATTAATTAAAATCTGACTTAATCAGGATACTGCTTATATGGTCAGTTGGTAATATAATGCAAATTTATATATTATAAGAATGGAGATTTCTAAATTTAAAATAATAAAAGTCGATCCCCAAATCCCAGCATTTTATTTCATTATTGTAAATTTTACCTTTTTAGTTTTCAATTAGTTGCATGATGTTTTCTTTATTTATGTTTTTAGTAGTCCTAGGTATGTGTCGTAACTAAATACATTGTCTAGGATTGTGATGAAAACCAATATCAATGATTTGATAAGTTGACTTTTCTTATGTCTTGTGAAATGTATTGGTTTATTTATTGAGTCTAGTTCTTAATGCTTCTTATTAATTGGCCACTGATAAGATTGATTAGGTAAACTTAAAATGAACTTGGAAAATGGATTTTAGGTTTAGCCGTAAACTCAATAACTCACGATCTCACATTCATCTTAGAGATTTCCTTATAGGATAGGAATATACCTGTCGGGCGTGAGTAGCCATAATTGGAACTTAAACTTAATGAATTTGGAGTTTCTTAATTAACATAGGAATATAGTTAATTGGGTACTTTGGGTGTTTGCATCTGACCATCGGAAGAGGCTTTTGCATATTTTCGTGTTCCAGGTTAATAAACTAGTATATCACACAAGTATAAAATAATCAACTCATCTTTAGAAAGATGTTGGTAGGATTCACAACCCTAGATATTTTCATATCATTGTTTAAAACTTCAAATTTACCTTAGTTTTATTTACTTGTTTGTTTTAGATAAAAATCATCATCCAACCAACAATCGAATCAATTAGATACTCGTAGATATTTAGCTTTGTAAATTGATAGCATAGGTATTAAGTCCTCGTGGGATCGATATATTTTATACTACTTGAGCGATACGTGCGCTTCCGTTACGTGTGTGTTTACCACCGATCACTTATGCTCCTAGATCGAGATGCTTGCTTAAGTCCATAAATTGATCTTTACAGCTTGTAAACTTTTTGCTCTTTACCTATGAACCCTTCTGGTTTTACCATATAGATACTATCATCAAGATTTTCATTTAAGAATGCAGTCTTTAAGTCCATTTACCAAATCTCATAGTCATAATATATGGCAATGGAAAGAAGAATGCGAATGGATTTTAGCATGGCTACTAGCAAGAAAGTCTCATAATAATCGACTCCCTCTTTCTGGATATAACCCATGGACATTAACCTAACCTTGAAGTTCTGTACCTTCCCATCTAATCATCTTTTTCTCTTGTAGATCCACTTGTAACCTATTGGTTTTACTCCATCAGGTTGTCCTACAAGTTCCCATACTAAGTTAGAGTACATAGACTCTATCTCAAGATTCATTGCTTTGAGCCTTTCCTCTTTATCAGAATCATCCAATGCACTACGATATGTAAATAGTGTTGGACAATTATGACCCATAGCATCACTATTTGTACAGATCATGGTGTTGTTGTACAAATTAACTATATGACAAAGGAAATTGCCCATTTTATCATTTGTAGTTAGATTACCAAGATATATAAATGATAGAAGGTCCATATGATTAGTTCCGGATTGAGATGATATGAGACAGTATCAATCCACGAAGGTTTAATCATTAAATATCCCTAGTCAGAGTATTATCGAGATTGGACATCGATAATACGTAAAAGACTAGTATTACACTTGTGCGCGTTGTGGGAGCATAACGGCATAGTTCTCATATATTTGGGTATAGGATACTCATGCAAGTGTAATAGGAGGTTGTGTTTACCGATGGTACGGAAACAGCTTTGCTCTAGATAGACCCCTCAGAATTCCATTGGTAGTATGACTATGTATCTATGGAAGTCCGAATCAGGGTAGGTGTATTTGGTCTTAACTTGAGACTTACACCGCTAATACTTGCGACAATCAATATACTTTGGTTTTGGTCGTCCAGGGCTTTAACAAGTTCTGTGTACGCCTCTTCTGGGTATATTGAGAATCGTAGTGTATTGGGTGTGATGTCAAGACGGAAGTATCACTCCAGTCATAGTGGAGATGATGATCACGTAGGATATGGAACTGGTGCTCTTTTATGATGCAGCTATCGGGATATTATGACTAGGTCATGTTTATCCGATTATAGAGACTAGTTACCAGAGATCCGATATGTGCTTCGTACGGGGCAGACACAATTCCAGCCATAGGCCTTGCACGTGACATTTGATGCTGGATCGTAATACGCAATACTATGTATACTACGCCTGATATAGATTACATATTCCTATAAGAATATTTCTGGAGAATTGGGCAGGCACGGTGCTTTGCTAGAAGCCAACCATGTCTTGTAAATCGAAAAAAATGTAGTACTAGGTACGTACGTGTTCGGCTAATCCGACGACCGAATTTACAGCCAACATATCCGGAGATCTCATGGGTCGCTTCCCGAAGATTCACCGATGACGTATAACTCGCACTTTATTAATCTGGGATTAATTAAAAGAGAGAAAATAATTTGGGATTAATTACTGAGATATTTTATCTGGGATAAAATATTATTTCAAGAGAGAGAACGATTAATTTGGAATTAATCGATATAATAAAATATTCGATATATTATACGAAATTGGATTTCGACGCAGAATTAAAATTAGATTTTAATTCGGGCGAACGAGTTAATTTAGAATTAATTCGCTAGCGACGTGAATAGTAATTTTGCTAGGCATAATTATTTAATTAAATTTTATTTAATTACGTCGCAACGGAAAATTCGTTAATTCAGAATTAGCGAACCCGAGCCCGGGAGTGTTTGCAGGCTCACTCGCATTTCGAATTCAAGTGCGGCCACAAGTCACATCAAGCGTCAAATCACTAGTCAATCAAGTGATGGAAGTCACATCACTTTGAGTGAAGTGATGCTTGTCATCATTGATTGATGTGAATAGTGACATGAGTGGTTGATGGAATTTATTGCCATTTTGGCTCCAAATTTTGTTGACTTTTTGAAAGGCTTTTACAAAATTTTGGTATATCATTTTAATTTTTTTTAGAAATCAATTAATTGTATTAGATAAACAAACCAACAACCAACTCACTTCTCTCTCTTCTCCACTCACAAGTTTAGGTCAAGGGCCAAACTTCTTCCTCTCTCATTTTTCTTCACAAAACCGTGAACAAGAAGAAGAAAATGGAAGATTTGTGGCAAATCTTACCAATGCTAGCACATGAAGAGTCATCCAAGGTGATAGGGAAACAAACTCATGAGCATGAAATCACAACACAAAGCTTGGAGCTTGGAGATCCATCCATGGAGTTGACTGAATTTGGAGGAGCACAAAACAGCCCATTGCCGAAAGTTCAAGGAGCTTGAAGGAGAAATTTTTGTTGTTCCTCACATCGCAAAAGCCGATCATTGTAAGTATGATTCCGCCATATTTATTTTGAGTATTCACACATGTTTCTATGCTTGAATTGATCTTGGGACTAATCTAGAAACCCAACAATGGTATCTTGAGCCATTTTGAGCATGAAATTGAAATTAGGGTAAAATTGGGTAAATTGGATTTGAGCATGTTTGAGTGAAATTACTTGTTTGAGCATGCTTGTATATGAATGACTTGGAGTTATTTCTGATCAATTTGATGAAAATTGGATTGGATCAAATTTTCCCCAATATTTTGGCTTGGCCGAAAGTTATGGCTTGCACTAAGTCATGGTGATTTTTTATTTTGATCATTGGATGAGTTGAAATCATTTGGGAAATGTTGATTTAGGATTTAATTGGATTGAATTCGGAATCAGACATGTAAAACCCTAAATTGCCGTGAGGTTGTAGCATGGAAAATGATTGATTTTTTGATTCAAATGTGTTGGACATGTTTTGATGATAATAAGCATAATTAATTCTGTAAATTGATGTTTTGGAAATATTAATTTGGTTAATTAATTATGGCATACACTTTAGGTTAATTAAATTATGAAATTTTGAATTTTGGTAATTTAATTAATTGGGTAAAATTTGGAATTGGGCTTGTAAAGTTGTAATTGGGCTTAATGGGCTTGGTTGGGCCAAGTTTGGTTTAGGCTAATTGGTTGGATCCAATTGGGCCCAAAACCATATCCATAAAGTCCAATTATGACTTAATGGACCTTTAATTTTAATTGGGCCTAAATTGGTTTCTTGGCAAATAAGGGTGATTCCTTAAATGGGCTTTGGTATTTGGGTTTGTCCCATATTGACCAAAAGTCCATGCCTTAGAAATTAATTAAAAGCTCATTGGACTTTAATTAAATTAACATTGGATGTTAATAGGGCTTTGAGACCCGTAACGATTAGATTTAGAATCTAAGTCGTAAAGGCACATTAAAAGTGTAATTATTTAATTTAGAATTAAATATAGAATTAGTATTAAATACAAATTAAATTGGATTTAATGTTGTAGTTTAATATAATTCAAGAATTCGTACTTTGAGTACTTATTCTCAAAACGAGTTTGACTCGCACAAAATCAAATCGTTGTTTGAACATTGGATGGTCATTAATTTTGGATTAATTAATTCGATTTGATTGATTGATAACATGCTTGTGTGAATACATGGATGCGATGTACGAATAATGTATATCAGATGGATATTAGATGGGTGAGGGCAATTTTGGAAATTATTGTAATAAATTTAGAATTTATTAAATTGGACCTGCGTGTCCAGCCTATTACCTCTTGACTCTTTGTATTTCTCTTCTCACCTATTCCCCTCAATGTAAATGAGGTTTCTTTAGAAGTGTTATGTAATAGGGTAGAAAAAATATTGTGCTAGTGAGAGAGAGGAAATAGAGAGATTTTTTCTAGGAACAATGTGTTAAGTATCCATCCGCATATCATTATTATTTTATTTATACGTGCCTTATTATGTTTTTAGAATTCATGTTTAAGGGTGTATGATGATGAGACATTAACAAAGATAATAAATTGGTTGCCAATTTACGCGAAAAACCCTCAACACATATTAAGCGTTTTTCCTTCCATTGAGTTATTCTTACTCAAGATCCAATACTGGCACTGGTTTGTTGGCCAAAGTCAAGACCTTTGTCCGTCGCGGATGTGTTTGAATCATGAAGGCTTTGTTCCATATCAGTGTCTTGTCCAAGTTGTGATTTGTTGGCCAAAGTAAAGATCACTTCTTGTCCATCGACATCGATTACGAAGCTTTCCATGGTCAATGGGTTCCGCTTAACTGGGATCACTAAGTTTGTTATGCCAAAGCCAAGGCTTAGTTGATTCAGAGGAAAAAGGTTAGGGAATATATTGGATATATTGGCATATATAAGATATATGTTCCGGACTTGGATGTCCATCTACTGGATCTAGGAATTGGATGAGATCCAATTGATCTTAGAGATCTACCTAGTTAATTATCATACAATTTGTTGGCCAAAGTCAAGATTGTGTGTTATTTAACGGGATCCTAGCCCACTAGGAAACAAGGTTTCCCGAGTACTCCACATAGGGTTAGAGGCTCGCCGAAAAAATAGTGGGAGGCAAGTATTAAATTTGCAATATTCGTTTAGTTACTTGCCAATACGCGCTCATTTCAATTTTTCGTCAATATAAATTAATATATTAGTTGGACTAATATTTAATGTTGTTTTAATTTAAACAGTTGGACTGTATTCAAACTATTTCAATTAACGGTTTATTTTATAATTGGATTATAGTAATCAATATAATTGAATTTAACCAATTAAATTATAGTTGATTATATAGTTAGACAATAGTAATCATTATAATCAAATGTACCTAAAATCGTTGATTAAATAGTTGGACTATTAGAATCAAGATAAATGAAAGATTAACGTTTAAAACATAATCCTGGGTAAAAATGTATTTAAACGGCTTTAATTTTCAAATTGGGAATAAAACCTCAGGATAGTCCTGAAAACTGAGAAGTTATTTTATTTGATAGAACAACCTCTTGGGCCTAAGCCCTGAGTTGAGCAAATAGTAGAACATGATCTTTGGAAGATTCATGTAATGATAACTTTAGTGATCAATCTATTATGCTTGCCAAATAGACTCATTAATTTCTTAATCAGAACTAAGGATTAGATCCTTATAGTATGATATTGAAATTGAAGGATCTTCATAGATCTATCCTTAGATCTTAGAAGTACAAATTGCAATAGAAAACTCTTGGAGAGTTAATGGCTATACTCAAAGAGACAAAGCCAGAGTTTGCAATAAGGCAAGAAGCGCAAGGCGCATCTTATTTCGACATTCCGGAAGGCCAAGGCTTGGCCAAATGCTTCTGGGGTGTGGAAAAGGGCAAAGGCAAAATCATTATAATCTTCTGCGAAGACATAGGACATATCCCAAAATGTCGGCCTAAACTATGGTAAACGGGGTCACTGGAAGCGTGACTGCCGTATGGACAAGGTAGACATAAAGGAATTGAAGACGGGCAAGGCTCTGGCTTCAAATATGTTTGTCATTAACATGTTCGCTACTAGTATTAAAATTGGATTTTAGATACTGAGTATGGTACATAAATATGTACTGATGTGCAGAATCTGCTGACAAGCAGGATACTGACTTCAAATGAGATTGATCTGCGAATCGGAAACAGGACGAAAGTCGCTGTTTTAACCGTAGATACCTAAGTTTAGATACTACCCTTTGAGTGTGTACTAAAATTAGGAAACTGCTAAAATGTAACTAGTTTGACTAGAAACATTATCTCTATATCAGTGTATAATCCATTGCGGATATACCTTTATATTCTAGAACACTAAAGTGTTTCATTTTATAAAGATGATATTGAGATAATCACATTAGATGTGAATAACAATATTTATATTTTGAATATAAATAAATCTCAAACGTATAACAGGACAAACAAATAGCTCAAACTGATTTAATCAGATGAGACTTATTTGTGGCATTGCTGTCTGGGACACAATTAACAAGACTCGTATATCCACACTTTCGAAGAGTGGTTACTAGGACGGATTTGATTCTATTCAAATAATGTGTACGAATCTAGTTTATTAGGCAAAGTTCCTATAACACCTTTTACTTGGTAAAAGTGCAAGTGCCATCGATTTGTTAGCCCTCGTTCATAATGACGTAAGTGGGCCCATATTTAGCTAGGCTAGAGGTGGATATGATCACTTTGTAACCTTTACGGATGTGGCATCGTGTTATGGTTATGTGTTTCTTATGAAACACGGATCGGAAACTTTTGATGAATTCAAAGAGTTTCGACACGAAGTAGACAAACAGATCGGCAAAAGTACTAAACTGTCACGGTTAGACCATGATGGAAAATACTTAAGCAGTAAGTTTCTCAAATACTTGAAAGAGTATAGTATTCTTTCAATGAGGACTCCTCTCGGAACACGTCAATTTGATGGTGGGTCCAATGAGAGAAACCGAATTTTGTTGGACATGATAAGGTTAAACATGAGTCACTCTGAGCTACCATTTCCTTCAAAGGATATGCATTAAACAGTGCAAAACTTATTTTGAATAAGGTTCCATAAGAATCTGTTAGACAGACTTCATATTAGATATGAACAGGAAAGAAACTAGGTTTTATCAATCCTGAAGATTTGGGTATGCTAGGCATATGTTTGGATGATACCAAACTAAAACCCAAATGGATAAGTGCCTACGTTGTGGGTTATCCTAGGGAAACCAAAGTATAGTACTTATACAACTCACTAGAGAACAATGTAATTGTTGCTCACCATGCGGTTTTCCTAAGAGGAATACCTATATACAATGGTAAGTGGGAGGAAAGTAAAACTCGATGAAAATCGGAGTAATACTATTCCAGGCACCGATTCCTTAATGGAACACAAATAGTTCATCAAGGATGAAACTATACCAATAATCTTCGAATACATAAGAACCGCGTAAGTCGGAGAGAGTCAGAAAATAACATGGGGTATGGGTTTCTGATCTCACCTCATAAAGATGTCAATCTTATTGAGAAACCGAACTGACTACGTATGAGGAAGTGATACAAGGTATCGACTCCCTATAATGGCAAAGTGCCATGAAGTCCGAAATGGATTCCATGTATACCAACCAAGTTTGGACACTGGTTGTTGTACCGGAAGGTATTGTGCCTATTGGTACTATATAAGTCTTCAAGGAAGACATACATGGAAGGCAACATACCAACGTACTAAGTTGGGCTTGTAGCGAAAAGATATCGTTATCAACATTGTGTCGATTACGACGAAACCTTTTAATCGTTGCCATGGTTAAATCCATTTGGACAATGCTTACTAATGCTGCATGTTTCATTCATGAAATATGGCAGCTGAATGCCAAAATCGCTTTCCTTAAAAAGAAACCTTTTGGAGGATGTTTACAACATCCTGACGATTTTGTCGTACCAAAATGAGCAAACAAGGTTTGCAACTTAATTCGATCCATGGATGGATTGAAGAAAGCATAATGTTCTTGGAATTATCGTTTTGATGTAATCATAATGGTATATGATTTAATTCAAAACGAAAATGATTCTTGTGTATATAAGGAGGTTAGTGGGAGCACACTGACAGTGATTGTCCTAAAATGATGATATATCATTTCTTGGAAATGATATTCCTATAATACAATCGGTGAAAGCTTGGCTTTCATGAAAATTCTCCGTAGAATTCTTTGGAGAGACAACCTTTATTCTAGGAATAAAGATCTACTAGGATAGATCTAAAAATTGTTTGTATTCTCCGAGAACTAGTACATTGAAATAAATGTACTTGACCAGGTGTCTCATATGCTTTGAGCATATGGAGTCACAATTAGGCCAATCCAAGTGATAGTCACTGGATTGATATTAAGAACATCCTTTAGTATATTAGATGATCTAAGGATGCTTTCTTAAGCTATGGAGAAGGAGAACTTGAAGTGACTGGGTTCACTGTCGCAAGTTTCCAAACCGATAAAAACGACTATAAGTCGTAATAAAGGTACTATAAAGTTTGAATAACGGAACAGTGAGCTGGAAATCTTCCAAGCAAGAAACTGTTACCGAATAAACAACAAAAGTGGATTATCGCTGCAGCTGAGGCAGCAAAAGAAGCCTTTTGGATCGATAATAATCCTAATCAGATTAGGAATAATTCTGTTAGCAGCTGAGCTAGGCTACAGCACAGGCTAAAGAATTAATGGTCTCATCAACGATACAGATATATACTTCAAATATTCAGCTGATTC
>SKCR01050838.1:0-36592 GCA_019454045.1 Zanthoxylum bungeanum | reverse complement strand
GTTTCTTCTTCTTCTTCTTCTTCTTCTTCTTCTTCTCTATTTGGGATGAATGAATAATGCCCCTTATTTATATTAGGGGCTAATTTGGCAAATTTGTGTAATGATTTTATGAAACAAATCAGAAATTTTGAGAATCTTGGAGAATTATCTAGATTAGTCATCAAGTACTATTCATCCAAAATTTTAAGCTGTATTTTCTACCTAATTCTGTTTCTAATTTGGATAAATATCCAATGCAGAAGTTGTAGGTCTCGGTCTTAGCTTTGCGATGATATAAAATTCATAAAATTCGTAGATTATATGAAAAGGTTATGCCCCAAATACTACGGGCTATACGAAATGGAACATAAAATAAATTTCATATTGGAACTACAAAGAATTTGTCGAATAGGTAAAAAAATAATTTCATGAGCATATACATGTTTGCACATGATTTATATCATGTATTATGCCTCTTATAACGTATTAGTCATCGAAATTATCAGGGTGTTATATTTTCTCCCCCTTAAATAGGATTCGTCCTCGAATCCCTTCTGAGGTTTTAACTCATAAGTCCATCCTGGTTTGAGGACATCTGCATCTCTTCTACTGTTATCCTCCTTAAATTCATTTATGTTCTTCTGCTCAAGAACTCAGTACCATGACTTCTGAGAATATCTTGTCCTGGTACATCTATTTGATTTTTATAGCTGAAAGCTTTAACTTTGGGAGTCCCTGAAACAAAGTCTCTTGATTCTTTATCCTAAAATTAGTTTGGTTAGTTCCATGTATAACCAAATTCACCTCGAAGTCTTTGTTCTAGCTAAGGAAACGTAATTCGCACCATTTTCTTTTTCAATCCTTGCAAACCCTCCCCATAACATAGTATTTGTTGAATTAGGTTTATCTTTTACTAAAACTGTTTATTCCTCAACTTATAGCTCCCATAACACTCACCATCTAGACACTGTCTTATTATAACTTATATATGATTCCTACTAGTTTGATGTCATCCCATATTTCTTTCATTTCGTTATTCTTCTTCCATTTCTTCTAATACCAATCAAGTTTAATGACCTCAGTTTCCTCGTGTCTAATGCACACTTCAAATTTCTTCACCTTTTCCTTATGATATAGACTCTTTAATGCTCTCTCCAATGTTATTTGCATTCGGTAGTATGTCGCGGTTCTCCACTACTTTTGAATTTACTGCGCAAACTTCGGTATTAGTCATGAACCTTGATTATAGGAAACTACTAAAATACTAACTCCCTCAGAAAACTATATTGCTTAAAATGCGTTACTTGCAACAATGCTCGTGAGTAGTGTTTTACTACACATAATGTCCTCACATATCTTGCCTTGTCTTCTGATTTTTGGTACTTTCGAGTCTCCAATTATACTAGTATTTTTCTACGGTTAGGCTTTTTCATATCCTGTTACAATTCTAGATGTAAGCATATAGAAGAATGATCTTGCTAGATATTTCTTTAGCTTTACATGGTCCATCTGATCCTAGCATTCTTCTTCTTATTTTATCTATTTGACCTCGCTTTCTCCTTGTTAAATTTCAATTACTATCAGTTCCGACCTTCATGTTCTCGTATCTCATTTCATCTCTGGGGCTTGGGACCTCATAGTTTATGATCAATCTCTTTATATACTCTAAGTTTATCATCACATTTTCCAATATCTCTTAACTCCATAATATTAATTCTTGACATATCTTTGACGGTCTCCTTCTGGTTGGCATAAAACTTAACATGATACATCGTTGTTATATGCACTATATGTATACTAGTGCGGAATAGGTAATAAAAGTAAACTATGTGTCCTTACTGTTGACGTCGAAGATGAAAATTCGATTTTTGGTTAACGTCCATACTCAATTTCCTTAGTTCTTTTATATCACGCTCTCCATAATTTGTTTCAGGTCATACTATGCCTTATTCCTAACTAGGTTTATTGCGTGGAGAACTTATGGGTTATGTTTGTTACCTTTCTTTAATTTCCCTTTTAAAAGAATTCCAATCTTATACCATACTGAGAAACCTTGCTGTTACATACTTCTGTCATTACCTATCTAGTATTCTTTCCTATCGTCGACTTACCTCGACATTTCCACCTCCAGATCTTTTATTTAAAGTCATTTTTATCTTCTTTTTATTCTAATATATACTTGGAACTTATGTGATCTATATCTCTGTATTCTTATCCGAAGAATATTATCTTTTAAATTTCTCTTTCCTTACCTTATAGGATACCATACTATACCACAAGTTCATTTGCTTCTAGAAATATCAGTGGGACGTATATCGAGGTCCATCATTACAGCTATTTTCTAACGAGAGTTGGGAGGGTAGAGTTGATCCTGAAGTCTTTTCGGTTGTGTTGGCCTTGCGAGCTATGTGTGTTATAGGTGCATAAACTGCTCGTTTATAATCCTAGGATTTCCTTGTTTACATGACTGATGTTGGGCTCCCACACTAAGGGTACTGCTGGTAGGAACTATTTGAGTTACCTTCTTCAACTTTGCTCATGATTATTTTATGTTTATTAAATACACTATCTTTTTCTAGGAATCTTCTTAAGGCTCATGCTCTCTCAAAATCCTACTTACTCCATTTGTTGTTATTCATTTCGAATTTTTTCTCTGTTACTTCGATTTATTTCTTATCTCAATTCCTTGAACCTTTGAAATCATTAATTCTATGAAAACTCCATATTTTACAATAGGTCATGTTATCACTACTGAACTTTTTGGTTTAGGTGTTGTTGTCTTACTAATTTTTTCCTCTCTAGTATGGTAGGAAGTTCTGTATAAGTCGTTTACCTTACCTCTGGGATTGTTATCTGCATTGTTTACTTTGGTTCCTTGCTCTTCCGAGCCTTTACTTCCATGATGGCTTTTAGTTCTACGATAAAGCAGGTTATTACTTCTATATTTAGCTTGGCTTACTGGGAATTCAAACTACTTCATCTCTTACATAATATCACTATCTTATGATCCTTATCTAGGTTCTGTTGAACTCATTGGTTCAGTTGTCTTGCTGTCTCATGATTTGTCTTTCCCGTTAAGTATTCTCCTTTACTTTTTCAAATCTTTACTAGGCTCTATATTGGGGGTGACTATATGTATTTCGTAGAGATATGCGAATATTCATTACTGTTATTTATCTAAGTTTAGTAATGGTCTGGTTAGGTGTCTATATACTTACTAAAGTAAGGCTACTGGAAGGAAGAATTGTCATTCACTCTGCCGGAATCTGGGTCGACTACTCCATGACTTAGGGGTCCACAACATTTATCAACTATTCTGAAGTCTCCATTTACGTTACTATCTCCCAACTACAGTATCTACGTAACTATATGTACTGAACCTTCCTGTCACTTTCCGTATCTTTCTTTATTGATTTCATATTTTATCTCTTGGCTCTAAGCCGTGCCGCCGAGGCTAGTAGCGGTTCATTCTTATGGGCTACTTCCTAGATCTCTGCTCTCACTATACGCTATAACTATGCCATTTAATCTTACTTATTCGTGCTGGTAATCTTGTTAACTCCAGAGTACCTCCAATCTCATGGATCTATCCTTTTAAACTCACATGGATCTCTACTGGCATTGGTATGATCTAAGGATTCTTACTGGTGCGGCCAATTTGCCAATCTTGTATAATATCGGGTTCTTTCTTTTCTAGCCTTTAAAATCCTCATTGGTCCATTTTTGGGTGAACTATCTCTCGATGTTCGCTACCTCTATCTCAAAATATATCACTATGGGCACTGAGTTTTCTTACGGTTATCTTTTTTTATGATGTAAGGGCTGGGACAAGCATATTACGTCTCGACAGATATCGATGTCCTTGCTCTAGTACTCTATGTCTTGATAGAGTCTATTACTCATGTAATATAGGTATGAGATAGGCTTCGTCAGGACAACTTCCTTAACTAGTACCACTGAGAAGTTTAAATTCTAGGTAGCTTAGGGTCGTATCTATATCAGATTTCTTGGTTGAGGCAACTAATCATTTTTCCTTACGACATTCATTTTGTTTGCTTATGGGCCTGGATTTAGGTGTCTAAAATCTCTACGTCCTTTTTGATATCTCATGTCTATTGGAACTTCCCTATCTAATCTTGATTTTTTTTTGCCTTTATGATTATTCCTTATACTTGAAAAGCTTGCTACCCGTACACGGTGTTCAAGGACCTTGGGATCTGTTCGAAGAAATTCTATGAGAGGAGAAGAAACCTTACTTAGGGTTACCTGACATCTTTATTCCCGCTTGGGCTTATTCTATTCTCCTTACTACCATGAGTCCTGGTATTTTGTTTATTATCTTATTATGTCTCTCTACTTCTTTTTGTCTCTGATAGCGTTAAACATCTATGCATCATTCCTTACTTTTCTTATAGCTTTCTCTTCCCACTCCTTGGAGTGAATATTCTCCGAACCTTACTATCTATTCTCATAACTTGTTTTGGAGTTCTGATAATAAGCCAGGATAGCTAAAGAAGGATTTTCAACTATGATAAGGATTATGGTTACTTTTATAAGGAAGAAAATTCAGATAGCTTTAGGAATTCTTACTAACCTGTCTATAGGGCTTGAGGACGTACTCGAGGATCAGATACTAGAGAGGTAGTGCATCACATATAATTATTACGGGCATACTACGTATACAAGACCTCAGCACTCTACCTACTGCAGTCACTGAATCCTTAGACCATGCTCTGATACCATCTTTGTAACATCCCCCTCATCGGAGGATGCTATCGGTAGGGAATAGGCTAACTTATTCCCCTGAGCCTCTGACTTTCTGACTATGATCAATACTATTAGCTCATCTCAAATCTAAACACATGCATATGGACATGGACTATTGCCCAATCTCAATAACATAGAATACAAATCAATACTGATAATTGTTTTCTTAATAACAATACAATTTACAACTCTGTTTATGGACACTTTTACTCAATATAATGACTGATGTGACACTAGTATCTGATGCATGACTTTAATGTGACTCTGATTGATCTCTCTCTCTGACTTAACCTGGTGAACCAAATACCGTAGTGACTGCCATCAGTATCCATCCTCTCGAGCGCGTCCTCCGAGTATACCTGTAAAATAAAAATACTGGGAGTGGGGGGTTAGATCGTTTGAACGACCTAGTGAGTGGACAGTTTAAACTAAACACTGAAACATTTTACAAACATTAATTAATTTCTGAAATCGAAATCATCTTCAAGAAAACAATCTTTTCTGAAAACTCTTTCGTATCTGAAAACCGATCTCTTTCTGTGAAACTTTCTGATTTTTTTATAAAACTAAATTCTTTCTAAAACTCTTTTCGTAAAACTGCTCTTTTAAATCTCTTTCATAAAACCATCATTTCTGAAAACCATATCTCTAAGAATCTCATCTCTGAAAATATGTCTATGAAAAACCTGATGTATGAGGGCGTTACGTCTCGCCGTCCCCTCATACGCATAAACTAGTGGTCTTGGGGTGTTATGTTTTGCCGTCCCCCAAGCCACTAAACTAGAGTAAGATGTGCGGATCAATGCTATCATCTCGACTTTGAATCTAGGGTCTTCGGGCGTTACGTCCCGCCGTCCCCCTAGCCCTGAAATCTAGGATCTTTGGGCGTTAGGTATTGTCGTCCCCCTAGTCTTGCTCTACATATGCACATCTTCTTCTTCTTCTTCTTCTTCTTCTCCTCCTCCTCCTCCCCCTCCTCCTCCTCCTCCTCCTTTGTCCTCGGATATTATTCATCTGAATTATTGAGCTGTATTTTTGACCTGATTCTGGTTCGAATTTGGAAAAATATCCAACGCAAAAGTTGTAGGTCTCGGTAAAATTCATAAAAATTAGAGATCTTATGAAAAAGTTATTCCCCAAATACTACGGGTTGTACGAAGTAGAACATAAAATAAATTTGTATTGGAACTATAAAGAATTTGTCGAATATCCAAAAAAATAATTTCATGAGCACATACATATTTACACATGATTTATATCATGTATTATGCCTCATATAACATAGTAGTTGTCAAAATTACCTCGGTGTTACACCTTGACCTGTATAGTTCAGCAAGTTTATTTGTGGTCGTCATAATTTACAGGTGGATAAATTATGGACACGAAATTGGATTCCGTGACTGATATGCCTGAACTTAGAGAGTCTCACATAATGAAATATAATCGTAGAGAACTAGGGCAATAATAATAAATAATATTGATTATTTATAAATTGTTTAACGGTTAAACGAATTAATACATACATAAGGATATTTTGGTCATTTCTTAATTAATTGTATTTATATTTAATACACGATTTTATTAAATACACATTAATTAATTTTCAAATAAGATATTGGACAAATATCGTATATATATGTATTTTGATACTTTAATGTAAATATAATACATATAAATATAGATATTTATATTTATTAATTATTTGATTATTTAATTATTAAATAATTAAATTAATTAAAAATAAAAATATCTAATGTGAAGATAAAGCTTGGAAATGGAATTTTTTTTTTTAATTTTTAGATAAGTCTTAAAAAAAAATTTGGCTTTATTTTAATAAGATTAAAAAAATCAAAAACTATCTCTTTTCGTTTTTGCTAGAATTTCATCCAAGGCTTTAAAAATAAGTATAAAAGGAGTTTTGTTTTCATTTTTCAAGTGATCAAGTTAAGAATTCAAGAATAAAATTAGAGAGTTATAGATAAATCAAAAGAAAAGCTTAGAAATAAGGTATTTGCTAACTTTCTTTTATTTGAAAATTGTTTCTGAAATTCGAAAACTTAACATATGATGTGAGTTTATTTTTCCCTTTCTTAAATTTGTGTGGAGATTCTTGAAAGCTTAATTATTGAATATATACATGTATAATAATTAAATTAAGCTTAATTAGTGTAATTGTCATTCCAGAGTTTGTTATGCCACTCAATAATGACCTAGAAATGTTCTTGAGTTATTTCAAAGTGGTGAGACTTGATTGGTGTTGTAGAGAATGGATTAAAGTGTTGTATTGAATTAATTTTGGTTAATTGGATTAATCGATAAAATTAGGGTTTATTCCCAAATCAAAATTAGGACTTTTCATATATTAGATGTATTTTGATGTATATTAAATATACAAATAATTTTGGTAGTGATTGGAAATCACCTAAACTTGTAATTGACAAATTAGGACTAAAATGATCAAAATACAAAAGTTTGATAAAAATTGGGGTTCAGGGTAATTTGGGACTTTTGGCAAAAAAAATAAAAACTGATTTTTGGTGATTAGAATAAATTAGTTTATTTTAATTATTTAAGAAAAATCAACAAAATCAAAATTTTTTTTATTACTATAATATCTTTAGGTTCATTCATCTCTTGCCGAAGTTTACTAGATTTCTCATTAGGTTTCTCAAATTTCATTCTATACATCCCTCTACTACCCTTTGTAAGATTTAGAATTTTATTTAGATATTTTAACGAACATAGGTATGTTTACCTCAAATAAAATATAAGAGTGAAGTGACTGACTTCTATTTATAGCCAAAAAGGATCAATGCATGATTGAAGTTAGACACTCTGACATAAAATGATAATTAATAGGATTATGACCCTAATACACCTATAGGGGAATATGTGTTGTTGACGGCTGATTTTGGTCTCAGGGCAATATGAGAATATTACTCCCGAGACAATCCTCCTTCAATAGTGAATTTATTTGGTTATGGGGGACCAAAAGCAAACTTAGTAAAAGACAAATAATACGCCAATCGACAAGGAGATTTAACGTGGTTCGGCGGATCTTGGTCCGACCTACGTCCACGGGCACAAACAAGATGATACTTTTATTATTCAAATGTGCTTCTCAGACCGTTCTTTGTGTTTTACAAGTCAGAGCTTGGTGATTCTGATGCTCTTTACACATACTCTACCCTTCTATTTATAATAGTGAAGAAATCAGACTCCTTATGGTATAAGGATTCCTAATTGATACAATTTCCTTCTCCCGCAAGGTCTCCTAACTAGATTTTACTTTTACCGCTTTTATCCTACTAGGACTCTGACTTCTTAGTTTTCCCATGAAAGTAGGATAACTTATTGGTCATCTTATCCGTAAAAATAGGATGCCTTATCTTCCGGAACACGCATCGCCATGTGCTCGGTCTTCATGAAGTCGGTCATAAGGGTCTTTTGTACTGGGGGTGCTGTTGTCGACCTGATAAGTGACCGGTCATCCTGAACTCAAGTGATCGGTTACCGATTATGAAGTGCTCGGTCTCTTCCTGTTGTGGTCGATCTTTTATTGTAAAGCGTTCGAACTCTTGCTGCTGACTTTTTATGGGTCGGGTCGGAATTAATGATCTCATCCAAGAAGGGAATTACCCTTTTGCCCTTGTCGTGCTGCTTTAAATATTATAGTGCCTGAAAACACCATCAACAGGTGTAAACAAAGCATAATTAAAAATTAAACTATTATATCTAAGATTATTCTAGATAAAATTTAATGGTTATAAGCAAATACTCTTACATCTAAACAATGGTCACAATCTTAATCTAAATAAGAAATAAATTACGTAAAATAAATTACATTACAGAAAGTAAACAATGAATACCAAAAATTATTTACAAAGTGGAAAATTCTTTGTAGAGAAAATATACTTGGGAATAAGTTTCCAACCGATTACACTTGAAGAGAAACTTAATGTGATAGTTAAAAGATCTATGGTTAAATTTTTTATTGATTCAAGCACCTCAACTGTAATGACCCGAGAGAACTCTTCAAGTTCGCATCAAGTAGTCTTTTTTGGCAACTCTAAAGTCTTTGTAGTGAATTTAATTAGCAAAATTGCTCTTCCCGAAACTCCGATGGCTAATCTCTAACTCAAAAATTAGAAGGTTAGGTTTGATAAGGTTTGGTGTCTTGATAGTTAAGAAAGAGAGATGTTCACCAAAAATAAAGAAGACATGAGATCAATAAAGGAGTTTTCACTCAAAAATGGCGACTCTGTATTTATTTTTCATCCCGAAGGCAAAAATAGAATAATCAAAAGGTTTATATAAATTAGAGTTTTCAAAATTTAATTTGGGCCTATAAAATAAAATTATCTCCAAAAATATCGTAAAATAATTATAATATAATTAAACATAATTTGACATAGAATTCGTGAATATTTCGAACCCAACAAATCCATTACCCAAACACCAAAATGAATCTTTGACCACAACTTATTAATTTCGATGTTGAAGAAATTTATCATCATCCATTGATATAGTGTGTTCATCATGAATATCACAATTAGCTGGTATATACCTAATTGAAACAAATGTAGTGGCCAGCTTGAATCCTTTAATAAAGTGAAAATCTTTTAATCTGGAACTGGACCTCTAAATAGGACAACTTTTGCTGCAATATTTATTGTTTAATTATTTTGGATTAACACAATAGCAATAATAG
Organism: Zanthoxylum bungeanum; assembly: GCA_019454045.1. NCBI lineage: Eukaryota > Viridiplantae > Streptophyta > Magnoliopsida > Sapindales > Rutaceae > Zanthoxylum > Zanthoxylum bungeanum. The sequence goes on along the minus strand of SKCR01050838.1, from coordinate 27,135 downwards.
CAACACATGCGCTTTTATTAATGCTGGATAAAGTTGAGTTGGAATCTCAGCTTAGGTTTGAACAAAAGGTCTTTTGGTAAACAACACAACACAACACAGTCACATAATGATTAACTCGAGATTATCAACTAAGCAGGCTTAGATTAGATGTCATCAAGAGTCCTTAATCATAGGGCACTATTGTGTCAAGAATTTAGTGACATAAAACAAGGGCACTACTGTGTCAAGAATTGTTGTTTTTAAGTAAACCCGTTTCGGCAATAGGGTAATTAAATTTACCCTTGTGCTTAAGGGTGATTAACACATTGTTCATGAGATTACACATGAGATATATATGAATTGTAATCGTGCAGAGAGCCAAAACAAAAAAAAAAAAAAAAAAAGGTAGAGATTTTAAGTGGTTCGGTATGCCTACATCTTTATTATACGGTAGCAAATTTTGATATATGAAATTAGGGTTACATCACTTGTTAAAAATACTAACCGCAATATTAATATTTTTATATCCAAAAAATAATCATCTACCGTGGCCGAAAATATTTGAGGGCTTTCGACCTGCTTAGCTACTCTACGTGAGCCTACGGTCTAATCCATTTCGACAACTAACTATAATCTATTTCATTATTTTAAATATGAGCAGATTCTCACATTAATGTATGAAAATTAGATGCAATCAATCAAGCAATACAATATAGCTATTCTAACGAGATTAATATAATGTATGGAAGATGGAGTTTGTTCACACGCGCACATCTCTCTCATATAATCAGAAACCCTAAAAAGGGTTTGGCTAATATCCCTTTACTCTAATCTCGTTTATCTTCTTTTAAGGATTGAGATTTAACCAAGATAAATTTAATGGCCATTATCTTGTCAACACATTAATGAATTTGATGAGTGGCTTTTGTGTTGTCAAGATAATGACAATTAAACTTATCTTGACTAAATCCTAACCCTTCTTAAAAAGAGATAAATGAGATAGAGTAAAATGATGATATTCATTCCCTAAAAAGCAGGAACAGTGGGCCGGCCGCCTCTGACTTCCATTAGCAAATTCAAAACATATAAAGAAATGAAAAAGGTAGAAACCCAATCAATTGCAAATGAGCTGCACTTCCACTCACTCCGTAAGAAGAATTCAATACATTTGTTTTCTCTTATACTTTTGCTTTTTTCCCCTTAAATGATAAAAAGGTGGTGGTGCTACCGCCAGCTGTATATAGAATATTACTATAATTTCTAAAATTTTTATTGGAATAGACCAAATTAAAACAACATCATTTTAAATATCATCTATTTAAACATAATTAGGACAAAAATTTCTGAAAAATCAATTTTTCTCTAAATATAATATACACAACCAAGGAACAAAAGGCTGCTAATCCAATATGCTAAATGCAGCTACTATTAATTTGTTTTTTGTTTTTTTTTTACTGAATTTAGCACTTGTTCCGGACACGTACTAACCCATCCTAAAACTATGTATAATTATTAAATATTTGGACTTATTATTACAAATACCTATAGACACATATTTATAAAAATAAATTCAGCGGTTCCTAATCATTTGCTAGCCTCCACCATTCTGCTTGCAGCTGGTCCAGTATTGGTTGTTCATCTTTTGAAGGGTCACTTGTTTCTAAGTTTTCAGTTATCCATTCTTTCTTTCTAAATTAAACCACTTTATCTTATTTGATGATCTCTTCTCTATCTGAAAGTTGCTCCGAATGTTGGTGTCCAAAAATCGGCTGTCGTCTCGTTGGCAACTGGAATTGTGCTCGAGATTGGCACCAAACAAAGTCCTCGACTCTTTATTTCTTGTTTTGGCGCTCCTGGGTCCTTCAATTTATGATCAGAATCCTGTAATTAAATTAATTTATATGAAGTAAGATGCACGATTTTATAAGTAGTTGAAGTTACTAGAACATAAAACATGTAAAAGTCAATAAAGCCAACAATGGGTTATAAATTAAACAGTCATAAATTTATGCAGAATATAATAAAATTATGTAAAAACATGAGGAGATAAACTTTAAATTTATATAAGATATGGACTTTTTGTTATTTAAGGATGGGCCCAGGCGACCCTAAATTTGTGCATATTAGTTCCACCGCTAGTTAGTACAGATGACTAAACTAACAGTGAGAGATTTGTGTACCTGTTGCTGTGGAATCGGAGTTCCTTGCTTCAAATATGGTGCAGTCAAAACCTGAAGCAGCATAAAAATATCATCAGAGCTATAGTTCAGACTTGTTAATACAGATTAGGGTTTTGTTTCACTTTAAATTAGCATTTGTATTTTTAATTAATTTCTTTAAACAAGAAAAATAGAGATATAAAGTGTAACTTACACTGACTTGGTCATGGAGGAACTTGATATACTCAATAGCATCTTGAAGAACAGATGCTGTATCAGTCTGAAGAATTATAATATTAATTAACCTCAGCTTAGGCCTAATAAAACTTTAAAGAGATTTTCATATTGCATTCTTGGTGATGAAAAAGCTGAAAAATATAAAAAGTCACCTTTCCAAAGGTGTGAAACCAATTGCTGGAGAGCAGTTATTCGGTCTCCTAGTTTCTCTTTCCGCACCTGAACATCGATAATAAAGCTGTAAGTTCTCATTGAAATTCTATAATTTTTTTTTTTTTTAAAAAAAAAATGGAAAATTTAACAACCAATAATTATTGGGAAGAAAAAGTTTCAAGTGCCACTAGCAAAAGACTTGATCGAATATGTGTGTAGATATTTTGCACCTTAAAAGTTGGTAAAGGCGATGGCGTTTCAATTCTAGGCCTTTTGAATGTAGTCTCACTGCTGCTTCCTCTCTTGGCCGAAGACCCCGGCTCACGAACTTCTTCATTGTTATACTAAAACATAAGTAAACAAAAATTTTAGTTCCAAATTAATCATGAACATATGTTTAAATTGTTTCATGGTTAATAGTAGAAGAGGAAAATTATCATCTTTCCACCTGAAAATCAATAAAAATTTAATCAAATTCAAAAATTTCTAAAATGCATTAATTTACCTTCGAAATTTCTAAATAGAAATTGATACTTGATAATTTAAGAATTTTTGAATTTGACTGAACGTTCGCCTATTTTTGGGTGGAAAAACTTGATAATTTCGCATAAAACAATAATTAACCAGGTAACTAATTTTACCTTATCAGTGAAGATAGGACAGTTGGGTTTCTCTCCAAGCGCCGTTGCCGGAGAGCCAGGTCTATTATCATTCAAGCAGGTGGCGGCGGAGGGGTTCCAAAAGTGTGTATTGTTGGAGAAGTGCAAGCCACCTGGTTGTCGTTTTGGAGCAAATTTAGGCCAAGAAGGCGATTGTTCGTAAGAAACATTTGTCCCATGATTTGCCGTAGAAACATAGTTCGACGCCATTGACCTGTTATTGTAAAGAAATTGCTGTACGTCCAGTTGAGGATCAGGCTCAAAGTAACCCTCCAACAATGCTGAATTGTACTCGTATGAAGCTGAATTTACGGGGAACCCACTTGTAAAGCTCTTTGGATTCCACTCCTTTTGGATTTTAGAATTGAAATCTTCAAGCATCATGGTTGGATAATTGTTCCCATGAACTCTTCCATTTCCGCGACTGCAGAAAAAAAGTTTGAAACTTAATTGATTGATTATTTTTATTTTTACTTTTTCCAAATGATTTAAATCTAGGTCAGAATAAAATAAAATAAAAAAATAGTAGCATATGTGTATAAATTACTTACAGAAACGCCTGGTTCCAATCGGTTGAAGATGATAAGTTCATCATTTGCAAAGTGGAGTTGCCTCCACTATCAGAATCAGTCTGCTGATGCTTTTGAGCACTCTGACAAACCGTGGAGCTGCTATCTGCCGAACATGGCGATAACGAGCTGCTTCTTGATGGATTAATCCACCAGGCTCCTCCGCAAATTCCAGTCTGAAACTCTTTAGCCATTAATTACTCAATAATTTGTTTTTCTTGGTTTTTGTTTCTTGAGATTATTAATTAAGCCTCTCTCTCTCTCTCTCTTTCTCTCTGTGAGTTACGTATAATATGTAACTATATCAAGAAGCTAGTGAGGGAGGAAGGGTACAATTTATATATGATGAGTACGGACCACGGACATTTTCAGGGATTTGGTTGACATTTCAAAGATGATTGGACAAATAAGAGAAAACATTTTGAATCGAATTTCCACTTTCCTATTTTTTCTAAAAAAATATAAAATAAAATAAAGACGAAAGAATTTCTGCTTTGTTTTAAAAAAATATATTTATTTGTTTATTTTTTTCTTGAAACTTTATAAAACAACAATTCTTGTTCCTTATAAATAAAGGGACATGTGTCAATGATGATGATGGGTTTTGATCTGACCGACACGTCATAGTTTTGGACCAATTCTTTGTTAAATCAAACGGTTGTTATTCTGTGTTTTGATTATCATAATCAGAAAAATGAAAATATAATTACAGAGAGCATTTGGAGACTTGCGGTCCCAAATAGAATGATTGTTCTGTATAGCTGGTTACGTTTCTATATTCTACTGGAGGTCCGCCACACCGCGCTGGAGTGGCGCGTGATGGTCAGTTTTTTTTTTTTTTTTTTTTTTTTTTTTTTTAAATGAGCAATCCGTCTATTTTGTCTTATTTTGATTTTTGGATGCGGATGGGATGAAAATTGGTCTAGAATTTCGATTTAAATCTCGATTACCATTTAAAAATTTTAAAGTAAAAATTAGAATTTATGAAGAAAAATCTTCCAAAATTCCGTTCGACTTTTTATTTGGGTAAAAAATTATCCCGAATTTTGAAAATAATATTTTTTGAGATGATTTTTAAACTTGAATCCTACACTGAATAATACAAATTTTATATAGCTCAATTAAAATTCTAAATTTGTATCAACACTAATCCCTACAAATCTAACAAAATTTGACATATGTTTGAATATTCGTAAACAGAAATCTTATGGGTTAAGACATAATTATAACCTAGCAGTTTCCTATGTTCTTAAGAGGACACGTCTGTCTTCATATAATTACGATTTTCTTGCATACTTGATCATGAAATTCAAGCTCATGAATAGAATCCATTAAAAAAAAAAAAAAAAATTAGTTCCTATCCAGTATCCACTCCTTGAATTTCTGCTATATGCAGATCATTCTCAAATGTCAATATGATTCTTGAAGAGACTGACATTCATATATTCTATTATTTTTTTTAAAAAATTAAAAATTGTAATTATTTGATTTGTAGAAACCAAACGGGCAACACCTGATACGACTACATAATAATTTATTTATTTTTAATATTTTTTATTTAGGTTTATTCTTAATTATTTACCATTTATTTTATGGTGTAGTTATTTTTTAATCAGCCTAAAAGTAATGGCACCTTATTTTGTAGAGTCATGAAGCATGATATATGTGATAATATACTTTATGTTTATTGATTTTTATATTTGTAATCATAAGCAATCTTTATTTTTATTTTTTTGAATAAAAGAAATTTTTATTAGAATAAGATAGAAATCTCAAAGAAAATAAGATAAGCGAGATTGAGTATCTTCCATCCAAACATGAATTGTATTAACATTAACAATTAATTAATAATTAATTTCACCAAAACATATTCTCAATCCGTTATAACTTCTCAAAATTGTTGGGGTTGGTGCTCAGAGCGCCAATTCGGACCGTATTTATGTCTGATTCATGAATACGAACATCCTCTTATTCCATAATATTACTTATTTATGGTTGCACCTCTTGTTCTTATATACGTATTCGATCTGATTACGATTAGATTGAAACTAAATGTGGTTTAGTGATATGTATATATTACAAAGGCCCGATAATATATAATGCAGTACACAGTTACAAAGTTAGTTTGTAATTGACATTGGGAAGTGTCACTGCTATATGTATATTATCAAACATAGTTCCTGGTCAAGATTTGCTAACACGGGTCGGTTAGTCAAATCCGTTGAGACCAGTACATGTCGTATATCGAGACTTGGTCCGATGGTTTATCCCAATGAACATGAGTCTAGGGAGACTCGTATAGACGTGTAGGTGTTTTATAGTGGATAAACACTGAACGGCTCACCGAAGATTCTTAATGAATGGTACGCCAACGTCAATAAGAATCTTCTCGGGTTGAGTAGCATAGTGGTCCTTCGACTTGAGACACCACTGTGGATGTATGAGACATCCTCCCACACTTAGATGGCAGTCACGTCACCGATCTATTTAGATCAGACCTCCGCCTGTTCGTTGGGTGTGGATCGATCCTCAGGATATCCTGTGTGTGTCAAGATAGGATCCGTCAGTTCTGTGTACAGAGCATAGGTAGTCCATATATTATTAGCAGTCTGTTAAATCTGTGGCCACAGTATACATCGGAAGTAAGTTCCGAGTGTTATTTAGAGATTGCTAATAGATACGTCGACGAGAGATAATACCTATAGAGATTTGACGTTTACATCTATATCTCTGGGATTATCTGGATACCTGTGACGGGAGATTATACGTATGCAATGACCTCGACCTGTATGATTCAGCTTTTATCCGTGATCGTCATAATCTACGGGTGGATAGATTATGGACATGAAATTGGATTTCGTGACGGATATATCTGAATCTAGAGAGTCTCAATAATGAAACATACTCGTAGAGCACTAGAGCAACATTTTAATAAATAATATTGATTATTTATAAAAGTCGTTAAAGGTTAAACGCAAAGTACATGCTTAAGGACCTAATAGTCATTTCCTTAATTATTGTGTATTTATATTTTATACTTGATTAATTTAAATACACATTAATTAATAGTCAAAATGAGTTATTTGACTAATATACTAAATGTATATATGTATTTAATATTTAATGTAAATATAATACATATATTTAATATATTTGTATTTAATTAATTAATTAATTATTTATTGTTAAATGATTAAATTAATTGAAATATAAATATTTTATGATTTAGATATATTATTTTTAATCTTAGTTGCAATTGTTGACTTTAATAAATATTTATAAACTAGTTTTAGATATTTATTTTACAAATTAACTTGAAATTGAAATGAAATTAATTTTCTTACTCTTTTCCTTTAAGCCAATTTCGGCCAAGGCAAATTGTTTGAAGTATAAATTGATTTTCATTTCACAAATTTCGAAACCTAAGTCATTTTGCAAAGAAAACTCCATTGAAGAAATTGAAGGAAAGCTTGAGAAAGAAAGAAAAAATCAAAGAAAGCTTGATTTTTAGTAAGTTTTTCCAACTTGCTATTAGAAAGGAAATTATTCCTTAGGATCTAGGCTTTATCATATGATGTTCTCAGGTTATTTCTTTCTTTATTTCTTGTGGTTTTTGTTGATGGAAGTTTTGGTAAGTGTGAAGCATGTGCAATGAAGGAAGGTTGTGCTATTGTAGTTATAAGCTTTCTTTTAAGGTTTTTGGAAACCGTGTTGCTAATCTAGAGTTGTTGAACCACTCTTAAATGACCTAGATCTGATCTTGAGTTGTTTCATTGTGTTGAGACTTGTATTGGATGGAAGAATGATGATTGAAACAATTGATTTAACCGATATATGGTCTAATTTGTCCAATTTGATGAAATTGAAAAATTAGGGTTCATGACCAATTCCAAATTTGGGGATTTTCGGATATGTTCTGTATTTGGATGTGTATATGATGCATATAAAGTTTCATGTTGATTGGATTACATCTTGATGTGTTTTGAAGCATGAAATGACAAAGTACACAAATGGCCATCAAATGGAGGCATTCGGCCATTGGACTCAAATTGGGGATTTATGTTGCTTATGGTATTTTGCTGCTGTTTTGAACATGCTAAGTTCATCTTAGAAATGATTTAGAATCATTCAAAATTGATTAGATCAATTTCGGACTAAAATGGACAAAATTCCTTAAGAAGGTAATTTCGTAAATTCACTTAATATGATTTATTTGAATTTTATTCATAATTTAATTATTGGAAAATTAAATAAATATGTTTATTTAATAATCCGAGAAAAAGTTTTGAAATCCTGAAAATATGATTGTCACCGTTTCCGCTGCGTTACCGGATTTACCCCTAAAAACCCCTACAAAATGGTATCAGAGCGAGTCTGATTCTAGGCCTCCATAAATGATTAGCTTGTTTTATTCAATGTTTAATCATGTTTTCTTGACTTTATACATGCATGTTATAATCTAATTTGATTAGATTTAGGGTGTATGACACTTAATGGAATATCCCCGCTTAATAAGTTTTTAAAAGTAGTAACTAGTATTTGGAAAATACTTGTTTCTTGGTCGTCTTGTCAATACGGTTTATAAATATCTTTTCGTTGACTACATCCGAGACCGTGCCTCTGCTGTGAGGTGTAGCTGATAGAAATTATTTATTGCCGAATGTATATTAGATACTAGATAAATTCAAGCGAAAGCGGAATCCTGAACGTGCCCTAGCTGTCAGGGTTACGCAAGTAACTTGAGTTTATCATTGACAAGTTAACCTTGGTACGTCTCCTTGTGGGCTGCCTTGCCAGCGACAACGAGAAACGGCCAGGACCGGAACCTCGGAGTCACTGGTGAGTGATTGACAATTAGTTGTCTATCTGTGAATATACGTAGGCGAGACCGTGCCTCTGCTGTGAGTCGAAATATATTCATGGGGTCCTCTTTCACATATGGAATTCGATTTAATTATTGAATTCTCGTCTTTCCGTTGGTGGGATTACGGAATTACGTAAAATAGTGGGAGGCACTGCTAAGTTTAAATATTTTCATAACTTAGGCAGGTATGTTGTTATGGAAATTGCCGCTTGTTTGTTTCTTATTCTATTGTTATATAGACTTAATTAAACTTTTATTTACTGCCACACATATTATGATATGTTATCTGACTAGACTCTTGGTTGCAGTTATTCTAGAATAGGTTCTAGATTACTAATAGACTTGAATATTATTAGATTGGTCTTAACCATCGGGAACTATTGTTCCGATTTTCTTCAAAAATATAGATGGTTAGTGACTTAGTTTCTAAGTCATAATAGATAATCTAGATAGATATCCCCTTTAGGATATAATACTTTAGAGACAATAGTTTCTTATGCAGTAAGAATTGACTTGAATTAGTTCATGTCTCGAGATTCTTGACTGGCATTTAGAAAGCCCTATTAGGTATTTGTTTATCTAGTAATGACGTTTCTAAGCTTTAATTACCTTTAGAGGTAATGTGTTTGACACAATTTGCTGATCAATTATTTACAATTGTTGTGAATAGTTGAATGCAAATAGTAAAGCTAAAGAAAGGAGATGTGTTAGTATGTATAGAAAATATCGATTTTCACAATACTACAACTATAGGTATTGGATACCAGATCTCCCATCTAGTTATTTAAAATATTAGTTAACGATTGTTTTGATATTTGATATCGGAACTTGCGACTATTGGATAGTCATTTGTTCTTATAAACAATTGTTACAATATTTTATAATAACTAGTGGTGTCATTGACGTAGAGATAAACATAAGAAAAATTATTCGGTAAAGTAAATAATTTAGAAAGGTGCTTTATGAATTTAATCACTTAATATTGGATGCTTATTCCGTATGGTAAAGGATGGTTTGATACTAGATCACACCACACATCCTTATCCATTTAATGAATATTGTATTCAGGAAAGTGATTAAGATCTCGTTTAACCAATGATTGTCATTGGACCACCAAATTTATTAAACTGATACATTGGATGTATGTAGTTTAATAAATAATAATTGCTTAAGGTAGTTTTCTTTATTTCGTAACTTGGTTGATGAATTGTCATAACTTAGTTACGTGTTTCTGAAGGAACATATTGAAAGTCTTGAAAGTATCAAGAACTTTCAATCTGTTCTGATGAAACGTAGATTGAACATTTTTGACTTGTTCAAATATTCAATCTAAAGTATTTTGAAAACTTGATCCTTAAAATTCATTACATGTCTTTGAACTGTTCAAAGATCTTTGATACGATCAAACATTTGAATTTAAAGCAATTAGTTCTAAGGTTATTTAGTAATTGTAAATTCTGAATTTCATATTCAATATTCTTCTGTTCATGGAATTGATAGTTTGAGTAGTGGGAGCAATCGACTTATATGATTTGGTTCGTTTGATATTGAATGTTACCGAATTAGTTTCAATACTCTTGGGGTTATACTCCAGTAACACTAATTCATCTCTTTAATTAATGTTCCATTATTTTCTACAGTTGCATATATGATATGTATAGTAAAAAAAAAAAATTGAATCTTGAAAAGTTTGAGATTTCAATCTTTCTTTTATAATATAGTTATATAATGGAAATTACTTACACCTCGGAGGTATAAGTAAAAAATTTATCGTTTATTCTGTTTAATAGAATATTGTATTCTATTTAATAGAATATCTTTCCTACGATTCTAAGTATAAAATCGTTTTATTACTTGGTGTGTAACATCAGATGTTAACTATTGTAGAAAAGACTTGACTTATTGAAGTCAAATGTGAGAATGATAAATTATAAATGGAACTACGTAATTAATAAGATGAAACAACCCTTATACATCTTCCGTACAAGTCCAATAGGATAACAGAATCATTCACGAGTATTTGATACTTAATGGTTCCGTTGTTTCTTACTGAAGAAAAATTATCCTATAACTTATAATGGAAGCGATATTTGATATCGATTCTGGAAGTTCACCATTGAACCTAGATCTAAGATTGTTCATAGCTTACTATGATCAAGTTTTGAACTTGATTACGCTTTCATTATGAATTAGTTCATGATATGTGCTAATTGTTTGCACAACGGAAGCAATGTGAGCTCATTAAAGGTTTGACCTTTATAGTATGACAGTGAGAAAAGTTATACTCAGCAATCTATTGTAGATTCTGAGAAAACTTATCTCTAGTCACACTAATTGAACAATTAAAGATATATTGGTTAATGTTGATAATAAACTGTATATTTTAGCTAAAGAAGGCAAAGTGGCGTTTTTTGATGACTTATTCGAATAAGAGATCATTGTGATTTCCTTGTTTGAAAGTTTCATTCTGAAATGGCCCTAGAGTTTGTGTTCTGCTGAGATCGCAGTTTAGTGTGCTAACTTACAGAGCCTATTGTAGACTCGGATAAGTCTTCCAGAAATATGTGTTCTCTATTTTTGATATCGTCAGATTGTCTGATCTTGTCAAAGTATAGAGAATACATATGTGATAATAGGGTTAGTGGGAGCATACAAATTACTTTCTATTGTTATATATCCTAACAAACATATAATGATAATGTTTGTTAGGTAAAAGGTTTACCTAAGTCTTCTTTACTCCGTGAAATCAGTGGGAGTAGTCTCTGTTATATTTGATATAAAGTTTTATATAAGATATAAAACCAAGAGACTTGTGAGATACTCCTATTATTCGTACATTAGATATGATCTAATAAAGGACATAACTAGGCTATCTGTGTGACAGTTAGTATAACTGTTGGACAGTTATTGTGTGTCTTATATAAAGTATTCATCTTTCGTAAAGGATGATTCCTTTTTCGAAAGAGATATTGATTAGAATGTCTAGTAAATCTTATGTATCATTTGATGATGACATAATAAATACTTTATTATGTGCGATTATCGATGTCGATTTAATCGTAATTGTTACGATTTATTTTGACATCTTATAGACCATATGATGGATCTTGAAACACGTTCTTTGAGATCTTTGAGATATTAAGAACGAGTTTCTAATTCATGGAGAATATAGTCTGCAACCATTAGGGTCATATTAGTTTTGAGACTAATTATGACGTTAGACAGTCTACGTCATAAAGAGTCACAAAAGATGCAGTGGGAGTGTCACGAAGGATTCTACTATTTAGTGGAATCAAATGCAACTTTTGAAGTATTGACTTATGAAGTTGTATAGTGACCTTATAAAATAGAAGTTTTAAATTGGTGTTGTGCTTGCGGTTGTCCTCATAATATTTTTGGATTTGATCCCTAAATACTTGGACAACTTAGAAGCTGTAGCATAATACTGATATAGCATCCATTTCATATTAATGTATAATTTATATTCTACAAAATATGAATGATGCTGACTATGGGAAACGTTAGAGTTTGTTTGACAAACTCAATATGTCATAGCGGACTTGTTTTTGTTGCCTACCTCTTAAGTACTGGGTGAGCTTTTGAGGGCCATGTGCATACGATGCACATTGAGATGAGTATATGATACCGTGGATTGGCACTAGAGCAAGTGGGAGAAATTGTTGGGGTTGGTGCTCAGAGCGCCAATTCGGACCGTATTTATGTCTGATTCATGAATACGAACATCCCCTTATTCCATAATATTACTTATTTATGGTTGCACCTCTTGTTCTTATATACGTATTCGATCTGATTACGATTAGATTGAAACTAAATGTGGTTTAGTGATATGTATATATTAGACAAAGGCCCGATAATATATAATGCAGTACACAGTTACAAAGTTAGTTTGTAATTGACATTGGGAAGTGTCACTGCTATATGTATATTATCAAACATAGTTCCTGGTCAAGATTTGCTAACACGGGTCGGTTAGTCAAATCCGTTGAGACCAGTACATGTCGTATATCGAGACTTGGTCCGATGGTTTATCCCAATGAACCATGAGTCTAGGGAGACTCGTATAGACGTGTAGGTGTTTATAGTGGATAAACACTGAACGGCTCACCGAAGATTCTTAATGAATGGTACGCCAACGTCAATAAGAATCTTCTCGGGTTGAGTAGCATAGTGGTCCTTCGACTTGAGACACCACTGTGGATGTATGAGACATCCTCCACACTTAGATGGCAGTCACGTCACCGATCTATTTAGATCAGACCTCCGTCTGTTCGTTGGGTGTGGATCGATCCTCAGGATATCCTGTGTGTGTCAAGATAGGATCCGTCAGTTCTGTGTACAGAGCATAGGTAGTCCATATATATTAGCAGTCTGTTAAATCTGTGGCCACAGTATACATCGGAAGTAAGTTCCGAGTGTTATTTAGAGATTGCTAATAGATACGTCGACGAGATAATACCTATAGAGATTTGACGTTTACATCTATATCTCTGGGATTATCTGGATACCTGTGACGGAGAGATTATACGTATGCAATGACCTCGACCTGTATGATTCAGCTAGTTTATCCGTGATCGTCATAATCTACGGGTGGATAGATTATGGACATGAAATTGGATTTCGTGACGGATATATCTGAATCTAGAGAGTCTCAATAATGAAACATACTCGTAGAGCACTAGAGCAACATTTTAATAAATAATATTGATTATTTATAAAAGTCGTTTAAAGGTTAAACGCAAAGTACATGCTTAAGGACCTAATAGTCATTTCCTTAATTATTGTGTATTTATATTTAATACTTGATTAATTTAAATACACATTAATTAATAGTCAAAATGAGTTATTTGACTAATATACTAAATGTATATATGTATTTAATATTTAATGTAAATATAATACATATATTAATATATTTGTATTTAATTAATTAATTAATTATTTAATTGTTAAATGATTAAATTAATTGAAATATAAATATTTTATGATTTAGATATATTATTTTTAATCTTAGTTGCAATTGTTGACTTTAATAAATATTTATAAACTAGTTTTAGATATTTATTTTACAAATTAACTTGAAATTGAAATGAAATTAATTTTCTTACTTTTCCTTTAAGCCAATTTCGGCCAAGGCAAATTGTTTTGAAGTATAAATTGATTTTCATTTCACAAATTTCGAAACCTAAGTCATTTTGCAAAGAAAACTCCATTGAAGAATTGAGGAAAGCTTGAGAAAGAAAGAAAAAATCAAAGAAAGCTTGATTTTAGTAAGTTTTTCCAACTTGCTATTAGAAAGGAAATTATTCCTAGGATCTAGGCTTTATCATATGATGTTCTCAGGTTATTTCTTTCTTTATTTCTTGGGTTTTGTTGATGGAAGTTTTGGTAAAGTGTGAAGCATGTGCAATGAAGGAAGGTTGTGGCTATTGTAGTTATAAGCTTTCTTTTAAGGTTTTTGGAAACCGTGTTGCTAATCTAGAGTTGTTGAACCACTCTTAAATGACCTAGATCTGATCTTGAGTTGTTTCATTGTGTTGAGACTTGTATTGGATGGAAGAATGATGATTGAAACAATTGATTTAACCGATATGGTCTAATTTGTCCAATTTGATGAAATTGAAAAATTAGGTTCATGACCAATTCCAATTTGGGGATTTTCGGATATGTTCTGTATTTGGATGTGTATATGATGCATATAAAGTTTCATGTTGATTGGATTACATCTTGATGTGTTTTGAAGCATGAAATGACAAAGTACACAAATGGCCATCAAATGGAGGCATTCGGCCATTGGACTCAAATTGGGGATTTATGTTGCTTATGGTATTTTGGTTTTGAACATGCTAAGTTCATCTTAGAAATGATTTAGAATCATTCAAAATTGATTAGATCAATTTCGGACTAAAATGGACAAAATTCCTTAAGAAGGGTAATTTCGTAAATTCACTTAAATATGATTTATTTGAATTTTATTTCATAATTTAATTATTGGAAAATTAAATAAATATGTTTATTTAATTAATCCGAGAAAAAGTTTTGAAATCTGAAAATATGATTTTCACCGTTTCCGCTGCGTTACCGGATTTACCCCTAAAAACCCCTACAAAAATATGGTACATCTTGAATCTTATTTTGACTATATAATTTGGTATACCTAATCAACTATTTAAAATAAATCGGTACAAATACTATGTTGCTTAAGAATCAATTAAAATATTATATTGAGTATTAGAGGGTGTATTCAGTTGGGATTTTTTAAAAGACTATTTTGGGTTAAAAATCTTATGGTATTCAATTAAGGGGGGTGTATTCAATTGAGATTTTAAAAGACTATTTATGAATAAATAAGTCCTGTAGATTTTAAAAGACATTTAAAGAATGTGATGACTTACAAGATTTTATTAGATTTCTTTTAATCAAGATTTTTTACGTATTAGATTTTAAAAGACTTATTTCATAAGAATTTGTAAGATTTGAAAGGACCATCATATTTTTTTTTCCTTTTTTATAACCGATATTATATGGAACGTAACCATAAATAAAAAAAGTTAATGAAAGTCAATTGGTTCAAAATGTCCGAATGTCATTTCTCTGACCTAGGAATATTTTATGAGTTTCTATGACAAAATGTCATTTCTCTGACTTAGGGAAGAAAATATAACACTTCGGCATCAATGATCTTAATAATTGATAAATAATTTTTTCCTTAAATTTGGGTTTTTTTTTAAAAAATAAAATACAAGTTAAAAATTAGCGAGAAAATGAGGAAAAAAATCATTGTTGTGCTAAATTCATTTTGTACATTATTATCTATCCGAATGAAGAAGTTATGTTGGTCTCAAAGAAAATCTAGGAAATTATCTTTGAATGTGATAGAATTTTCCTCCTCGAAAATGAAATTCATTAAGAAAAATAGTTGGAGAAATGACATTATCAGTTGCATTTAAAAGAAAGTCATATTGTTTTATTTGAAAGAAAAAAGAAGAAATTACTAATAAGCAAGTAATTTGTTCACGAAGAATTAACATGTATGTTCATCTTCTATTTTCTAACTAACATGTATGTTCATCTTCTATTTTCTAACACTCAAAAAAATCTTATATAAAAAGTCTTATTGGGTTAGGGTGATATTTTTTATAGAGTTTGATATTTATAATTTTCACTAAAAAGTCTCACAGAATCACACATATAAAATAATCCTTCAAAATAATTATGTTTTTCAATACCATAAGACTTTCTATTACTTGTTTAAAATCATGATTGAATATCACTAGATTTGGATGCATTCTTTAAAAAATCCTAATAGTCTTAATGGAATACCACAAGACTTTTTAGATTATTTAAAAATCTTAATTGAATACCACAAGACTTATTTAACCCAAAAAAGTCTTTTAAAATCTCAATTGAATACACCCCCTAAAGATTTTTAAATAATCTAAAAAGTCTTGTGGTATTCCATTAAGACTATTATGATTTTTTAAAGAGGGTGTCCAAATCTAATGGTATTCAATCAAGACTTTAAACAAGTAATAAAAAGTCTTATAATATTGAAAAACTTACTTATTTTGAAGGATTTCTTTATATGTGTCATTGTGTGAGACTTTTTAGTGAAAAATATAGATATCAAACCTTAAAACAATCTCACCATAATCTATGAGACTTTTGACATGAGATTTTTTTATCTGTTAGAGAAAAATTAAAAGAGAAAAATTAATAACTTATTTTAAAAATTAATAACTTATAGTCTTTTAAAAGAGCAGACTGTGAGTTTTTCGTGAACAAGGTAGTTATGAATTATAATAACTTCTAGTTTCAGAAAGGGTAAAATATTAATTCGATTATTTGAATCAAATGACAACCTCATAACTTACGCACATAAAAAATAAAAAATAAAAAAAATAAAGTAAAATAAAATAAAAAGACTAATGTGACACTATTAAGAGGTCCGGTAATTTGAATTAAACCATATTTTCCAAATTGCTCGTTTTAAAATAAGTGTGACACACAATAAAAAGACGTCATGCCAAGATAAATTTTTTATTTATTTATTTATTATATATATAAGAATCCAAGATTAGTAATCTGCCAATATTTTCCTTCATGTATAGATGATCCTTTTATGCTTGCCTACACGACTACATTAATTGATTTCCCTCTATCACAACTTTTTTTTGAATTAATATTTATTGGATTAATGCTTTTCTTTTATGAGAAATGGAATCATAAATTATTATTTTACCAAGAGAAATTTATGAAGTTCTTTTTGTAAAAATGGTTTGCCAAGAAATTTTAAGAGTTTGAAAGATATTTTAAAATTATTGAGTTGTCTTGTTTTCATGTTTTGAAAAATTTTTCTTACCATAAGCGTATAATCTCCCTAACCCCCAAGAAAAATGAGGACCAAATTATAGACAAGTACTTCATTACAGTAAATTATCTAATAAATTATTCAAAACTCATTGACAAACATGGAGGGAAAGAAAAGTTTACAACATATGCTAAATCAATTTTCATAGCCTAAAATTTTCCACCTCTAAAGTCACAATATTAATTGAAAAATTAAAAAAAAAAAGATTATCTCGACAATCATAATTTTAAAGAATGCTATTAATTTGACATTGCTATTAATTTCAAATCTTTATAGTATATTTAAATATATAATATATAAAGACAAATATATAAACATAGTCTTTAATCTATATATGGTCCTTTCAAATCTTACAAATTCTTATAATATAAATCTTTTAAAATCTAATAAGTAAAAAATCACGATTAAAAGAAATTTCTTAAAATCTTATAAGTCATTACATTCTTTAAATGTCTTTTAAAATCTACTGGACTTATTTATCCATAAATAATCTTTTAAAATCTAAATTGAATACGCCCCCCTTAGTTTACTATATAAAATTGTAACTTAGAGGTGTTAGTCACTCGAAATGTCAATAATACTATGTAGCAGATTTAGCGTTTAAGTTTGACTGACACTACAAGAATTATGGCTTTTAGCGTCCAAATATTTAGCGTCGAAACAATATGCGACGCTAAAACTAACTTTTAGCGTCGAATATTAGTTTCGACGCTATATGTCATATTTTTAGCGACGGAATAAAACGTCGACGCAGAATATTAATGTTTTGGCGTCGAAACTATATTTCGACGCTAAAAACAGAACTTTAGCGTCGAAAAATATTCGACGCTGAATAATTATATTATTGCAATAATTTTTGGTGCCAGATATTACACTTTTAGCGTCGAAACACGTGGTCGACGCCAAAAATATAATTTTAGCGTCGAACATATATCGTCGCTAAAGGTGTATGAAGTTTCCACCGGCAAATCCTTGACTCTTTAGCGTCTAAATTAAATTCGACGCTAAAAATGGCAACAATTAGAGTCGAATGTGAATAATGGACGCCAAAAATAATACTTTTAGCGTCGAAATTATTTTCGACGCTAAAGAGTTATGAAGCTTCCACCGACAGGTCCTTGATTCTTTCGCGTCTAAATTTAATTCGACGCTATATTTTTGATATTTAGCGTCGACAAAACAGTTTCGACGCTAAAAACGTATACATTTAGCGTCGATTTTGAATATTCGACGCCAAAAATAATACTTTTAGCGTCGAACAAATATTCGACGCTAAATAGTTATGAAGCTTCCACCGACAGATCCTTGATTCTTTCGCGTCTAAATTAAATCCGACGCTAATATTTTATATTTAGCGTCGAAAAAACCGTTTCGACGCTAAAAACGGCAACAATTAGCGTCGAATTTAGTATTCGACGCTAAAGATAGATTAAAATACAGAAGGTCACCACCCTTTCTCCCCCTCTGTTTTTTCTCTCATTCTCTTCATAAAAATCCTCTGAAATCTGAGAATTTCTCCTATACAGCCTCACATCTCTCCTAAAAATTTTCAATAAAATTGTAATCAATTTCCGAAAAGGTAAATCTTCTTTCATATTTCTTTATTATTTTCAATTTTTATGATTATATATGTTGTTTATATGTTGTTTATATGCTGTTTGTTAGTGATTTATGATTCATATATGTAGAGTAAGTATATTAATTAACAAAATAGAATTTCATTGTCAGATTATTAATCAAGTGGAAAATGGTCAATTGGACTCGCAATCATCGTTGGTTTCTTTGGCTTATGGGCCTCAAATGCAGGTGTATGAGTACAGTGGATGTATTGTCAACGGAGTTAGATTTCATACCGAACAGCGAGATGTTAATCATGTGACTCAAAATTCTGGAATTGTAGTCCAAGGAGAACACGGCTCAGATGTAATTGACTTCTACGGCGTATTGCAATCGGTCATTGAGTTCATATATCGACCCAGACGACATACTGTGCTATTCCAATGTAAGTGGTTTGACACTAATGCCAGAAAGAGGAGAATTCAAGTTAGTAATCATCTCACGTCAATTAATGTTCAACGTTGTTGGTACAAGAATGATCCATACATTTTTTGTACGCAAGCACGTTCAGTGATATATATACCTGATCCTAAGTTAGGAACTGGATGGATGGTGGTAGAAAAGTTACAACATAGGGCCATTTGGGACACGCAGGAGAAAGATAGAGTTGACATATCAGATGAAACATAAGAAGTCTCCGGCAATTTTGAAGTTCCTGAACAGATATTTGTTGGACCAACTGTCAACGTTCCTGAAAATATAACATTAACTCGATCTAGTACAGACATTGAGCTAATTCCTCATTCTGAAGTGAGCGTTGAAGTAGCAAGTGAAGAACAATTTGACACTGAAGATGACTTCGATTCCAGTCACGAATCCTCAAATACCGACGATAATAGTGATTAATTATGAAGTTACAGTATTTTGTGATGGATGAATAATTTTATGGATTAATGTATGGTTGTTGATTTTAATTACTCTTTAGATATTGTTGAAATATTAACGTAATGATTAATAGTATAACTATGTTATGAATGAGTTTTTTGTTTCTGAGCCAAGGAAGAAGAGAAGCACTGGTTGCAGGGATGTAAAGGACATTTAGCGTCGATTACTTCGACGCTAAATGTCAATTACTTCGACGCTAATTGTTAGGCGGGTTATTGAAAAATTAGGGTTTTTTTCCGGGAAATTTAATTTTTATGTAGCGTCGAAATACTATATTCGACGCTATATGTCTTACATTTAGCGTCGCCACAAGAATGTCGACGCTATATGTCTTTAATTTCGCGTCGAATACAGTATTTCGACGCTATATGTCTCTACTTTAGCGTCGAATATAGTATGTCGACGCTAATTAAAAATTAAATTTCCCGGAAAAAAACCCTAATTTTTCAATAACCCGCCTAACAATTAGCGTCGAAGTACTGCGACGCTAAAAGTCAATTATTTCGACGCTAAATGTCCTTTAAATCCCTAAAACCAGTGCTTCTCTTCTTCCTCGGCTCAGAAGCAAAAACTCATTTCTCATTCTCCAACAGTGACGAACGAAGGAAATCAACAGGTAAGTCTCCTTTGTTGATTTAAAATTGTTTATGAGGATGAATTTGATGAATTTGAGGATGAGTTTGATGATATTATTGATGAAATTGATGAATTATTTTTTGATGAAATTGATGATGATGATGATTCTGGGCAAGAACAGCAGCAAATGCTGCTGTTCGTCTTCAAAATCATCATCATCTTTGGTTAATATTTATATAATGTTAAGTTTGAATTTGTGCCCTCTTTGGTTAATTATAACTGTTTGATAAGTTTGAATTCCAGTGAGCTCACGTTCGTGTGGTGTTCTCAAACGCGTTCGAACGGACCAATTCCAGTGAGCTCACGTTCGTATGGCGTTCTCGACCGCGTTCGAACGTACCAATTCCAGTGAGTTCACGTTCGTATGTCGTTCTTTAATATGTTCGAACACCCACTTTACGTTCGAACGCGTTAAAGAACGACATACGAACGTGAACTCACTGGAATTGGTCCGTTCGAACGCGGTCGAGAACGCCATACGAACGTGAACTCACTGGAATTGGTCCGTTCGAACGCGTTCAAGAACGCCACACGAACGTGAACTCACTGGAATTGAACCGTTCGAACGCGTTAGAGAACGCCACACGAACGTGTGCATGAGAAGTCGTGTGATTGTGTGCTTCGTGGTTGGTTATATGTATCCCATTGAGTGTGTGACTGTGTGTATGTACGTGTATGATGGAACTCGTAGATTATATGGATAATGAATGCATATGTGAAATGAATGAATTTGAAAACGAAAGTGAGCATTCGATGTTATAAGCGCTTTTGTTAAGTTGTATTGACTTGTATGGATATGTATGTATATGTATAAGAATTTTGGAATTTGATGACGCTAATGCGACGGGTTTTTGCAGATGGCACCGGCAATCGCAAACGGGCTACCGCGACTCCATCTACATCAGTAAGGGCAACTGGCCCTGGTGATTTCTCTGCTAGCACAGGTGAGTCCAGTACAGTGAAGGGTCGAGGACGCACCCGTGGCCTGGGGTTGGCTAAGTACGTTAAGGCTCACGGTCGTATCCGGATAGAGATATCAGATGATGGACACACTCAAGTCGGACAACATAATTCAGCGTTTAATACAGCCATAGGAGCTACAGCTCGATATGAAGCTCCCCAAAACTACGTATCTTGGAGAAAGATACCGTGGGAGACGAAACTGAACCAGCTATTCCCTTTGCTACTTGTAAGTTTTCGATATTGTTTGTTATTTAACATTTTTATTTTATACTTAGAGTTACTCGAATGAATTTCATGTAGGAATGGTTCGACTTCGATCTGACCCAAGTGAATGTCCAACAATATATTGACTACCACATGGGGAAAAGTTATAAAGATTATAGAACAAAAGTCTTGAAACCAATATTCGACGAACATGGACCTTCAAATGCTCCACAACACAAACCTGATTTTATAGAGGAACAAGACTGGACATTTTTATGTGAGCTTTGGTCGAGCAAAAAAACACGAGGTAAATTTTGAAATAAACGGAAATTTATAATTGTCTTTGTTTTCGGTACTTACAGTGTTCGTGAATACAGGATAAATGTCACGCAAATGCGGAAAATCGAAGTCACTTGCGTTTTAACCACCGTGGAGGTTCGAAGCCATTTATCCAACATCGTGCCGAAGATTCTGAGGTAAATATATCCTAACGTAAAATTTAACAGTTAATTGTTTTTACTATCTGGAATAATATTGAATTTATTTTATATTTATAACAGAGTAGCACATGTGAGGTGCAATCATTTCCAGATTTTTTCCGTGTGATGCATTACAATGACAAGAATAAATGGATAAATGAAGAAGCCGAACGCTGCTATGTAAGTTTCAGTTTTTAAAATAAAATAATTAATATTATATATGTTAAATTTTTTTCTCAAATTCTAATATTAACTTATTTTTTGAAACAGAACGAAATGATGGAACTCCAACATCAAACTCAGGAGACAGGGACCGACCCCATACCAGATGAGCAGCTGTCGCAATTGGTTTTCAAGAATCAGACAGCTTACAACGTTGGTCTTGGCACTCGTAAGAAGCCAACGTCATCTGCACGCAATAATGGTAATTCGGACAATGTCTCTCTTCGAGACGAGTTAGTCACCACCAAAGACGAGCTGCAGCAGACTAAGGAGAAGCTACAACAGGTCACGGTGGACCACGAGAAGAAGATGATGGACCACGAGAAGAAGATGGAGCAGTTGGAACAGCAACTGCTGGCTTTCCGTCAGATGTTCGAGGCCTCAATGAGTCATGGTGCATCGGGCTCGAGCGTCCCCCCATCACAGTAGCAATTAATTTTATATTTAGTTTTGTATAAACATTTTGAACAAATAGATTTAATATAATATTTCTTTTTTCTAAAACAAATTTCAATATAATATTTCGTCATTAATTACATTTTTTTTCAACTAAATTAAATATTTTAGACCAAAAAATAAGTAAATTACTAATTTTTTAAAAAATAAATTATTTACTTTTAGCGTCGAATATTTCGACGCTAATAGTATACAAAATGGCCGCTATAAGCGTACATATATTTCTTTTTAATATATGTTAGCGTCGACTAGTTTCGACGCTAAAGGTGACTTTTAGCGTCGACAAATATCGACGCTAATAGTAAAAAACATGGTCGCTATAAGCTAGTTTCGACGCTAAAAGTCACCTTTAGCGTCGACAAATATCGACGCTAATAGTAAAAAACATGGTCGCTATAAGCTTACATATAATACTTTTTTAATATACTTTAGCGTCGAAAGGTTTCGACGCTAAAAGTTTGAATTTTTGCGTCGATATATTTCGTCGCCAAATATAAATATAGCGTCGAAATTTTACTTTAGCGTCGAAATAAATTAGACGCAGAATACTGTTTTGTAGCGTCGCATTTAATTATTTCGACGCTATAAGTGGTTTTCGTCGACATTTTATCGTCCATTTTTTGCGTCTAATTTTTTCGACGCTAAATATCATTTGCGTCGAAATCGTCACTTATGGCGTCGAAACAATTCGACGCTAAATGGTCTAATTCTTGTAGTGTGAGTTTTTTACTTATGCTTTGAAGGGGTATGACTTAGTAGTAAAAAGGCTTAAGATATAGTTTTCAGGTCATGAGTGTGAGTTCAAGGAGTGTATTTTTTGTAAGAGCCTGAGACAGTCAGAAATGTTACCTAATTCACTTAAATATGGTCGGGTGATTTGATAACAAGATTTCTATGGTTTCCAAAAAAAAGTCTATTTTTTATTAAGGGGATAGCTTTTCTTTTTTAGGTGACCATGACATATGGCAATCTTTTTCTTTATTATTATTATTTTTTTTTAAGATAGGAATTCGGAAATCAAGAATCCTTGATTGAAAAAGAAAAAAAGAATAATGAAAAAGTTTTGTACAGAGAGTTCAGTATCCGATATTGATCAATCCTATAAATCATATTCCTTTTCTATTCGCATTTCACATGTAATATACTAATTGCATTTAACAATTTGGTCTATTTTAAGATGGTGGCCAAAAAGATCGTGACCATTTCGTAACTCTGTGAACCAAACAAAGAGAGTATAAGACATACCACAAGTTCTCAATGCAGCTTACCAATTGTTGGTCGCATAAATGGTTATTGATGACGTCAACGCGAAAGAGGACTTTGACGTGCAAACACGAAGCAATACAAAAAGTGTCGAAACATATGGGGTGAAGAGCGAGAATCTGAAGACTTGCGGAAAATTGAAGATTTTATTCAAGTCTTAGTTTAGGGCTCTATTTGTAATTGTGAATTGTATATTCTAGTGCCTAAGCTCATAAGATTGCATGCACAATCACTTAGATGCATTAGGATCATGAAAAAATGCCTTAAAACCTTCATTACTCTATATTTTGGTCTGAGACCGGTATACCGGTGTCATTCGGGTGACCATACCGGTCAAGGAAAGCCTTATGCATGCTTTCTGGAACCAGGGAGATCCATTCCGGTCTAGCTCTTCATGGTGCATAGTTACTGAAACCAGGGAGATCCATACCTGTCTCCATTCCGGTCTAGCTCTTCATTTTGCACACATTCTGGAACCGGGCCAAACCATACTGGTCTTCATACCGGTTAGCATACCGGTCTAACGTATACTTGCCCAACGGTAATATAGCCGTTAGTATCCGTTGGAACCCCAGACCGGCATACCGGTCCCCATTACCGTTGGAACCCCAGACCGGCATACCGGTCCCCATACCGGTGACCATACCGGTCGCAGCAGAAAGTTGGGACTGCTTCTCATTTTGTTATAAATAGGACCCCAACTCATTTGTGCTTGGTTAGAGACTTAGAAAACCTTCATACATATTCTACAAAGGCAAATACAAGAGTGTCGTAAACCTTCATATACTTAAACACTCATACAAGCTCACAATCTTCTTATTATTTGTGAGTGCCCAAGTGTGTTTCAAATCTTCTATATCAAAACACTTGTGGTTGTGAAATCCCATTAGTTTGGGTAGTTGTAAAGGTTTGTGTGAGCCTACGAATAAAACTCAAAATTGTAAAAGGTTCGGAGTGCGCCTTTGCGGAAAACTCTTGGTTGCGAGTGAACCACGAAAACTCGATTCTAGTGGAAATCTTCAAGCGAAGCTTGGGGGAGTAGACGTAGGCACGTTTGGCCGAACCACTATAAATCTTGGTGTCGTATTCTATTTCCCTATACTTTTGTTTATAGCAAGTTTATTTATGCTTATATTTATTGAATAGAAAACTTGCATATAGGCTATTAATTGGAATAGAGAAAATTGCCTGAAGTTCCCATTTGGTAATAAGAGCTAAAATCGGTAAAAATTTATTAATTCCGCATTTATAGTGATAACCCAATTCACCCCCCTCTTGGGTATAGAGATTGCTTGTCGCTATTACTTGTAGGTAATTTCAGTTGGTATCAGAGCGAGGTATTCTCTACAAGACTTAACCATCCGAGAATAGATCATGGCTTCTACAAGCAACTCGTCAAATCTTGCCGATGGATTTTCAACGACTAGACCTCCGTTTTACACCGGAACGGACTACAATTATTGGAAAATGACGATGTTGAATTATCTCCTTGCCCTTGATCCGCAATCCTATTTGGTGATTACACGGGGTGCAAAAGTACCAATGAAGAAGGATATCAATGAGGTTGATATTCCAAAACTGAGCTTAGAATGGGATAGTGATGATGTAAAACTAGCCTCACAAAATGCTAAGGCACTCAACCAACTTTTATGTGCCATTGATCGGGATCAAATAAATAACTTCCAGAGTGTGGAAATGCTTATGATTTATAGAAGTCATTAGAAATAGTCAACGAGGGCACAAGCCAAGTGAAGGAATCGAAGATCAACCAGTTCATGTACGAATTGAACAATTTCAAGATGGAATTCGGGGAAGAAATTGATCACATGATTTCGAGATTTACCGTTATCATCAATCATTTGGGCACATTGGGAAAAGTCATCGGGACATCCGATCAAGTGTAATATCCCAGATTTTTAGGACTATTCTAGAAGATTCCCGGAAAGATGTTATAGTCTCGGAGCATGATGATAATGAAGAATAAGAGTTCAATCGATGTTATATGGGTTGGAATAATGGATTATGATTTTTAGCCGCATTGGAAAACGCGTAGGATCGGAAGTCAGTTACGAGATTTTTATTATTCGAGTCAAGTTTACTATTTTGACCTCAGAAAGAGTAAACGAACTCTGATCGAGTTGATTTTTGAACCATCAGACTCGTTTTTCCGATACGAACAACTTTCGTGTTGAACACTTTTCGAGAATCGCATCAGAAGGGCTTCGAAAATGCGAAATTCTAGAAGGTTCTATGGTAGGGGCTGTTTTGTTATTTTCGCAGGGACCAAAGTGATATTTTCCAGGTACTATATATTGCCTCATAGTTTTAAGAAATTGCAGTTGGACCAAACTTCTTCATTTCTCTCTACCCGCACCCCAGCGTCGTTTTTGGAAGGAGGACTCGCCGGCGACGATTCCGGCCACCACAGGCCGGCGCGCCGGTGGCGATCTGCTCCCCCAGCGACGGCAAGCAGCGTGGTGGCCGGCGATCGGCCGTTAGACGCCGGCAACGGCAAGAAAAAGGAAGAAGAGGGCGCGACCTTGGGTGTGTCGATCCCGGCTCGTCCGGTCGTTTCACGAGCCGTGCCACCTACCAAATCGAAGACCTCGGAGAGTACTACGAGTGTGCGGAGTCGGTTTCGCCGAACAGCGGCCGAAGGCTCGCGAATCGAGAGAGGAAGATTCGGTGAACAGTAAACCCATGTCGAACGGTTGCTCCGATCAGAATTCCGTCCACACCAGCGCGTTCGTATGGCCGGTGGGAGTCCGAATACGGCCTCGAAATTTTGGTACGACTCTCCGTTTAGAATTTCATATTTCAAAGTGTATTGTCATATAATCGGATTGTTCCAGTAGTTTCGTAGAGTAATAAATGGACATGAATTGAATTGAATATGTCTTAGTGTGTTAAAACGATAAATGTGGTAGAATCCGGGGAGAAACGGATTAGATTTGCTCGATCCGATAGAATATGTAAGTTTTGGGAAAAAGTGAGTTTTTGCGTATAAAGATGTATTTTGGTTTTGATAATAGTTATGAGTTATTTTTGATATTACGAACATGTTTGGATAAATCCGGGATGGTTCGGAGGGTTCGAGACCTTTCCGTAGCGTTTGCGGAAACATTTTCGGAAGATTTTCTAAGAACGTGTAAAATCGGGGATTTAAGTGAACTAGTGGCTTGGAATAGATTTTAGTGATGTTCTAAGAATACTGAAACTGAATGTATTGAAATCGGAGTTGATTTGATCATTTTGAAGAGATTTGGAATTTTATAGTAGTTTGGTCGAGAACTTTGTAAGTCGTGTGTCTGACGGCTTTTCGTCATTTATTTTGACAGACTTGAGTAGGATCTTCGGCGCTCGCGAAGCCAGGTAAGTAACTCATGCGATGAGAGCTTAAT
>SKCR01050837.1:0-38669 GCA_019454045.1 Zanthoxylum bungeanum | reverse complement strand
ATTCGCTCCTCTGCTTTGGCAGCACGGTACGTTTCCTACACCGTAATATAGTGTCATTGTTTTTTTTTTTTTTTGGTTTTTTTTTGCCCCTTTATAGGGTTTAATTTGTTGTGGGGGGGTTTTTGTGTAGAACAGCAAAATTACGTTTGTGTGCTGATGGAGGCGCTAATCGTGTCTATGATGAATTGCCTCAGTTTTTTCCTCATCAAAATCCTTCTGATGTTCGCCACAGGTTAGAATTTAATTATTCTACATTTTTATTTTTGCTATTATATCCTGAGATTGTTGTTTTTGAAGAACATTTGATATTATGTTAAAAAATTTGCCAATCATATCTAGTAATATCAACGGCGGCCCTGAGTTGCCTTGAATTTAGGGCTCTTGGCGAGTTCCTAAAATGGGCCATACCATCGATAAAGAATAACAAACATATGACATTTTTATTTTTAAAAGTTTAGCCTAATAACAACCCAATACCCTCTCCACTCGTCTGAGTGGGTTCGAATATCAGGCCTGTTATTTTCACTAAAGAGATTTTACCAACTGAACTCGATATAAAATACATATTAAACACCCTAATGTTGGACACTCAGCATTCTGTGTCAACTGTCCTGTCACCTCTGAGTACTATGCTTGATTTTCTGATTCCTTTACTGTGAAGTGGAATATTTCGATTTTTTCCTGATTTTATGCTTTTATAATGCTGTAGTAAAGAATTGATTCTATGGGGGTGTTTCAGTGGATGTCATTATAGTAGTAATGTAGAGAAGAATATTGAAAGCTGAAAACCAACGTGAAGTGGTGATGAGAATGAATTTCTCGATGCAAATGGAAATTAAATAGTGAGAATAATTGGCCTTAGGCTAGACAAGTGATGACGGCTGTTGAGATACATAGGAGCTTACACTTGTTTGATGACACGTGGAATTAACATAGTGTGAGCTGTGAGGTCTTAATTGTCTCTATTTTGGGAATTTAGAAAATTTTAATTGTGTATAGTTCAAATAAAAGCATGCTATCAACTCTAAAAGCAAAGGGTATTTCCATTTATCATGAAAAGCTTAATTAAATATCAAGGTAGTAGAACTTTACGGTGCCAGCAGGCGTTTTTTTCATATGCTCTGATAAAGCTTGGTCTTTCTGAATGATCACCAGACGAGGGAGAATTAATCCGGCTAAAGAAAAACATGAAATTCCAAAGAAATAAATAAATGAAGGAATGAGAGGATCCGATAAAGAATGCTACCAAGAAAATAAAGGGGAAAAAATAGGTAGAGATAAGACACGCAACTTTTCAGTGATTCAAAATTCAATTAAAAGTCAAATAAAGAGAAACACATTCCTATAAAATTTTGTGCTATATTTGCTATTGAAGTGGACTAAGGACTGGCATTAAATGCATTATGTGCCTTGGATATGTATGGTATCTTCTTTTCATTTACTGTCAAAACAAGATTTGTTTATAATGTCTAGTATTGTGATAAAAGTATTGCATTAAATGTGGAGGAACTTTTGCTTTTTAATCATTCTTCAAAATTATGATAACCTATTTAACCAAACCAATCTTATTTTCATGATTGTACAGTTTTGTATTTTTTTGGCATCAGAAAGTATTAGTTCCTATCTGGAGCTTGAATTCACTAGATTAGATTGAATATTTTAAAGTTTTAACTACTATTTAATAGTTTGGATTTTAGTGCCATAGAGAAATGAGTTATCTTGGTTACCTCATGACTGCATATTTCTTGAACCAGTTCTTATGTTTATAATATTGTAACCAATTAAATCTGTAATTTATACAAGGTACAAGCCGAACCTCATTAAAGGAGACATGGATTCAATCCGGGCAGAAGTAATGGATTTTTACGCAAGCTTGGTAAACTAGCCATTTTGTTTCTGCAGAATCTTTCCAGTGATTTTCTGAGTTATGAATTCCATTCATTATATGACTTTCATTAAGATTTTAAATGTAGACAAAAACACATGGTATTGCGTTCATATAAAATTTGAATGTGTAGTTTGATGGGCATGAGTTCCATTTTAACAATATCTTACATTTTTTGTGTGTGTTATGGTATTTTTATGTGCACTGCTTTGGGAAATTCTTTAATGTCCATGCTTGCTTTCTTATTGCAGGGAACCAAGGTGGTAGACGAGTCGCATGATCAGGATACCACAGACCTACATAAATGTGTAGCATATATTTGTGACCACACTCCAAACCTGGACAAGTCTAATGTAAGTTAAATATAATAACTTTTCTGCGTTTCTTGGGTGATGAGATCTAGGTTTTGCAATCTTTAATTATATAAAATCATCTAGTTGCTTGATGTTAATCATCAAACTAACGACATTGTTTCACCTTGTAATTTTACCTTGTAGATTATGTCTATACTACATGCATCTTGAATTCCTGCATGCTTAGATACTATTATTATGGATTTGTTTTCTTGATTTATTGGCAGCTTTGCATTCTTGTTGCTGGAGCACTTGGTGGACGGTTTGATCATGAGGCTGGAAATATCAATGTTCTATATCGCTTCTCAAACATGCGGATAATTCTTTTATCTGATGATTGCCTTATCCATCTTCTCCCGAAAACTCACCGCCATGAGATCCATATTCAGTCTTCTGTAGAGGGTCCACATTGTGGACTCATCCCTATTGGAATGCCATCGGGGAACACTTCAACAACCGGGCTCCAGTGGGATCTTGGTAAGTATTTAGTTATCACATTACTTCATACTGGTGCTTTCTATTTTGTGCTGAGCTCAAATTGAGATAGCTCTGTTTGTTGGCTTTTCTGTTATCTGGTTAACCTGCATGAGATATCTTCCTTGTAAACCAGTGGCTTGTATTTGACTGAAATGCGAGGTGCAGGGAAAGAAAGAAGGTTTGAGTGATTATCCTTTGTGTGAAATTTGTGATTTGATAGTGTAGCCATAAGAATCCTTGGCCAACCAATCGTAGGGTCGTGATTAGCAGGGCGCCTGGAAACTGTGAATTAGTGTTAGTCCTTTGTTGATCGCCCTTTTGTATCTTAACGGGTGTGGTGGAGCCATTAATCGTTTCTTTGTATGGTTTAAGTTTCATACGATAGAACATTAGGGATGGTACAAAGGTCTATCCACTGATTTTTCTTTTCTTTTTTCTGCCATTATGCTATTTGCAATGGAGGGAGTCTAATATGTTGTATCTTTGGATTTTTTTTCCTATTCCAGATGACACAGAGACGAGGTTCGGTGGTTTAGTGAGTACATCAAATATTGTTAAAGCTGAGAAAGTAACCGTGAGATCCGACTCAGATATTCTTTGGACAATATCCATAAAGAAACAGTAAAATATATCGCTTTCAATATGAGATGTAAAGATTGCGAATTTACAAGAATTTGCAAGATTTATGTGTCCTCTTGTATGTATTTTCAAAAGACAATGTCTGCATTAAATTTTGAATTTGGATGAATTATAATTATAGGTTATCGTAATTATTATGTGTTGTGCTGTGCTTGAGGGTTTACATTTTATTCTGTGTATTTTGGGAACTCCATTTCTTAGTAGTGGTCCTACGGAAGGAGGTCCCAAAAATAGGAAGACGAGAATAAGAACAAGAGGAGATCAAGAAAGCTGTTAAATATATTATGTGACAGTGCGATGAATAATGACGGCAGCAAAGAATAATGACAGTGACTACATCCATCACACCGTCATTTACGTCCACCAAAGATTGATATTTTATCAAACACCTTGTGTGTTCTATTATTAACTATAATTTTTTAATAAAATTTTACATATTTAATCCTCAGCATTCTACATATACATTACTCAAGTGAATTTCATCAAATTATGTATGGGTGTCTTAACACCTAGTGCCCTAAAGCCAACTGGTTTGTGAGTCACTGGCCCAAAGATCGTTACAAAGGGTTAAAGATGTATTATTTTTTAAAAAATTGTATATAAATAAAGTGCCATTGTAAAAATGTGTGAATTCTGATATAACTTTAGGACAAAAATATTATTTTATTTTCAACAAGACCTGTGAATATTGTGGGCATAATGAATTGATTGATACTTTATCTTATGTATGTATGGAAGAAGGGTAAATAGTATATGAGAATTTACTTATTTGATAATTTAGAAAGAAATAAAATAATTACTAACTTGGATAAGAATTTGTCTTTTTAGTTTTCGCTTAAATTACTATGGACTAGTAATAAGCTGGTTGAGGGGTAGTGATAACTTGAAAACTTAAAAGACAGATTCTTATCCAAGTTAGTAATTATTTTCTTTGTTTCTAAATTATCAAATAAACAAATCCTCATATACTTTTTACCCTTCTTCCATACACATATGAACGTTTTTGCGTCATTTTACTTAATATTTTGTTTAGTTTCTCGGGTTTGATGAACGTTTTGATGTGTTTTAGTTTATTTTGTAGATAAAATAATATTGGGACACAATGAAATCATTTATGACGAAATGTGGGTAAAATAAGGGCAAAAATTGGACTTGACATATTAATTTTGGAGATTGGAAACTTGAAATTGCGTTTTAACGAAGTGCAGTTTTGGAAATTCCAATTTTGAGCATCTGTTGTATTTTGAGCATAACGTTTTACTCCGATATCGGATTGAGCTGATTCAAGTTCCAGATTAAAGAAGACTCAAAGCTCTACAACTTTGATAGACAAAATAATTTCGAATTCTGAAGATTTCATGCCCGAAATTGATGAACAATCCAGAAGTGTGTTGTGTGTAATTATTAAAGTCATTTTCAATCATTTTCAAAGCAAAAAAAAATAATAAATAATAAAAATTATCAAATCACCACCAAACATGATAAGCAATTAGTGGAGTAATTAATAAAGGATTTGGTGGAGCAATTAGTGGAATAATTAATAATAGATTTGGTGGATGATTTGATGGAGGTAAAATTTTGCCTATAAATACCAAGCCATTTCATTTGTAAATTCATACTTTCTTCTAAGGAATTCCTTAAGAATACTAAGAAGATTGTATCTTGTTTGTTTATTTACAGCTTTCAGTAATTAATTTCCGCTTTCGCACTTTCTTTTCTTTACTTTTCAATTTTTACTTTCCGCAATTTACTTTTACGCACAATATTTTTCTTTCTTTAATTTTCAGTTTTTACTTTTCAGTAATGAGAAGGTAACTCTCATTTGCTGGGGTAAAAGGTAAAACTTTTATTACTAATATTTAGATTAATCTCCCTTAATTATAATATATAAACTAGTTAAAACCTGACTTAACGAGGATACCGCCATATTGGTCGGTTGGTAATTATTTAAATTGGTTTTAACCTGACTAAACTGGATACCGCCTGATTGGTCGGTTGGTAATTAATTATTAATTTGACTTAATCTGGATACCGCCTATATGGCTGGTTGGTAATTATCATGCAAAGTTAATATATTATATTAAGGGAGATATCTAAAATAGAAGTAATAAAAGTGAATCATTTTACCTCAGCATTTTCTTTTATTGTACTTTTACTTTATTTACTTTTCAGCAATTTACTTTCAGCATTTACTTTTCAGCAATTTACATTCAGTAATTTAATTTCAGCATTTACTTTTCAGTAATTTACTTTCAGCATAAACTTTTCAGTATTTAATTTTCAGTATTTAATTTCAGCATTTACTTTCCGTCATTTACTTTTCAGCAATTTACTTTTCAGCATTTACTTTATGTCTTTTATTTTATTTAAGTTTTTACTAGCCCTACTATGTGTCGTAACTAAGTTAGTTATCTGGGGTTGTAATGAATTCTAATATCACCGGTTTATAATGGGTTATTTTATAGTTTGGGGGTAATTAAAGGTTTACTTATTAAGTCTTAAGCTTAATGCGTCTTGTTAATTGGCCACTAATAAGATTGATCTGGTAAATCTAAAATAAACTTGACAAAGGAATTTTAGGTTTCAGCCTTAGACTTAATAGCCCACGATCTTCCTTGAGGATAGATAACCCTTTAATAGATTTCCTTACAGGATAGACATATACCTGTCGGGCGGGGGTAGCCATAATTGGAACTTAAACTTAATGAATCCAGGTAATTTGGTTGACATAGACATATGGTTCAATTGGGTTATACTGGGTATTTGCGTCTGACCATCGACAGAGGCTTTCGCATAATTTAGTGTTCCAGGTTAGTAAACCGATATATTACACAAAAATAAAATAACCACTTCATCTTTAAAATGATATTGGAAGATTCACAACCCTAGATAGTTTCCTAATATTGAATTTTCTTAAACCTACTTTCGCACAATTTTATTTACTTGTTTTTAAATTCAAAATCATCACCATTTCAAATCAATCATCAACCTGTTTGATACTAGTAATCATTTGACCTCATAAAATTAATAGATTAGGTATTAAGTCCTCGTGGGATCGATACTTTTTTATACTACTTGAACGATACGTGCGCTTGCGTTATACGCGTGTGATTACGCACCGGTCAAGTTTTTGGCGCCGTTGCTGGGGACTTATTTATCTTTCACTATTAGTTTTGTGGTTAGATACCTTTACTTGTATCTAATTTCTTTTTACTTATTGTTTTTGTATTCACTTGTTTCAGGTTCTCAGATACTTCATGAGACGAACCAGAAGCTTTGAACTCCGACCGCTCGACCCAAAAATTGAAAGAACCATCAGACAGTTGAGAAGGGAAATGCGAGAAGGCCAAGAAGCTTTAGTCAACATGGAACCTGAACCTTTGGAAGTTGCACCACCAATACCCATTCGAGACAGAACTATTCCGGTGGTCGACGGCTTCATTTCCTTTATTGTACTTCCTCATTTACCAGCAAATGCGTGTGACATCAAAACATGCATTCAGATGATTCAGCAGTCAGTGCAGTTTGGGGGAAATTCAACTGAAGATTCTAATGCCCACATCAGCAACTTCCTGGAAGTTTGCGGTACTTTCAATTATAACCGAGCAGCTGAAGAAGCAATGAGACTGCGGGTTTTTCCATATTCCCTGAAAGACATAGCTAAAGCTTGGCTACATTCGTTACCAGCAGGTTCCATCACAACTTGGAACACTCTAGCCACCAAATTCCTTGCAAAGTACTTTCCACCAGCCAGAACTGCAAAGTTGAGGAATGACATCACATCCTTCGTGCAACAAGATTCAGAATCCCTTTGCGAAGCTTGGGAAAGATTCAAAGATTTACTCCGGAAATGTCCTCATCATGAGATCGCAAAGTGGCTACAAGTCCAAACCTTCTACAATGGACTTTCTGGAATAATGAGAACCACAATTGATGCTGCTGCTGGAGGAGCTTTGATGGCAAAATGAGAAGATCAGGCCTGGGACCTAATTGAATAAATGGATAACAATAATTCATTGTGGCCAACAGAAAGAAGCTTGATCCAACGAATTACTGGAATTTATGAAGTTGGAGCCAACACAGCAATGAATGCCAAGCTGGATCAGATTTGCAAAAATCTGGAAACTCTTAACATGAAAGTTAATGGTGGATCCACAAGTTCACCATTTGGAGGAGCACCTGAGTCAGAATCTTTCAACCAACATAAAGAAACGGTGAATTATGTCAACAATTTCAACAGACAGGGGAACAATCCATATTCCAACACCTACAACCCACGGTGGAGGAATCATCCCAATTTCGTATGGAGCAACAATTCAGGGCAAATCAACAACCCACCACCCGGATTCCAACAAAAGAACAAAGGCCAGAAGCAGGCAAATGAATCAGGAATAACAGAAGTGTTGACCCACTTGAAAAATATATAAGCAAAACACGACTCTCAAGCAGCAAGATATGATGCTATGTTTCAATCCCAATCAGCATTAATTCAAAGTCAATATGCTTCTATTAAAGCACTGGAGAATCAAATTGGACAATTGGCCCATGCTCAGAGTTACAGACCGCCAGGTAACCTTCCTAGCAACACAGAGCCAAATCCAATGAACATGGGAAATGAGCAATGTCATGCCATCATGTTAAAAAGTGGTACTGAAATCAACAAAGATGTGAATCAAGGAAAGGAAACAACAATTGAAGATATTCCAAAAGAAACAAAGCAACAGATGGAGGAAAAAGAAGCAAAGGAAAAAGAACAGATCACTCCACCTCCATATTTTCCTGCGCTTCAGAAGAATAAACTAGACAAGCAGTTTGCTCGATTCTTGGAGGTGTTCAAAAAGCTGCATATCAACATTCCCAAAAGCGTTGGAACAAATGCCCAGCTATGCCAAATTCATGAAAGACATTCTTTCATAAAAACGGAGATTGAGAGATTATGGGACAGTAGTATTATCATAAGAATGCAGCGCCATCATTCAGAGAAAACTTCCTCCAAAGTTGAAAGATCATGGCAGTTTCACTGTTCCTTACACCATAGGAGAACATGACTTCGGTAAAGCTCTGTGTGATCTAGGTGCCAGTGTTAACTTGATGCCTTTTTCTATTTTCAGGAAATTGCAGATTGAAGAAAAACAATGCCAACTTCAGTCTCTCTACAACTTGCTGATAGAACGCTCGTATTTCAAGAGGCGTAGTTGAGGATGTGCTGGTCAAGGTTGACAAATTCATTTTCCTATCAGATTTTATTGTCCTTGATATGGAGGAAGACGCAGACGTGCCAATCATCCTCGGGAGACCATTCTTGGCTACAAGTCGAACCATTATTGATGTACAAAAAGGAGAACTAACATGATGGTACAGGACCAAGAAGTAACATTCAATGTTTTTAAAGCCATGAATTTCCCGAATGACGAGAATGAGGAATGTTTCAGACTTGATGTGATAAATAGTACCATCCAGACCTCCAATGCAATGCAAAGTTCTGCTGACAAACTTAAAGCATGTCAATTGCCTGTGGAGCCTGAAGATAAAGCGCACTGCGTACTGAAGAAGCCTATTCTTGCACTACAAGCAACAGAAGAGAAAAAGTTCCACCAATTCAACGAATTGGAGGAATTTCACAATCAGCCTTTTGAGGATGCCAAATTGTACAAAGAAAAGGCAAGGAAAAGACATGATGAGAAGTTAGTGCGCATACTGTTGAGTTTTTCTAAGGTCCCAAGATCAAACAAGACATGAAAACATGCGTGAATACATCAACGGAGGTAGCGGAATACTCACATTGATCGGTTGAGTCGATATGGAGACGATTCGAAGCCAAAAAACGCACTGCCTTTGTGCGCCCACTGCAGCAGCCCATGCTCACTGTCTTGGCAGTTTCGGGTCTCAAAACGAAGCTCCAAACTCCGTCGGATGAGTCCCGCCTCAGGGTGAACCTCCCTACCACCTTCGCAAGACTCGTAGTGTGCTAGCACTTTGCGGTTTTCACCATGAAAACCCAACTCTTGGCTTCCCTTAGCGCACGTTTTTCTTGATGAAAAACCAGTGAGTTTTGCCCTATTTTGGGCGTGAGAGAGTGGAGAGAAAATGAGAGAGAAGAAGTTGTGTTAAGTTATTACAAAACAATTTATATTTATGCCATAATATTTATTAAATTAATAATAAACTTATGACACAAATCATGCAATGGCTTAGAGTGTCAAACACTCAATTTCCATGCAAAACCATTGAATGCATTGTACAATATCTCCATGCAATGCATTAGAATTAAATAATGCATAATATGACATGTGTCATGTGGGCCCCACACGTTTCCAAATGAAAGTGGGCCCACGTGCACTCACGCGTTCGGGTTCGATATTTCCGAAATACCGAACTTACGTCGCGACGTTTAATTAAATCGAATTTAAATAAATAATTGCGCCTAGCGAAATTATTATTTACGTCGCTAACGAATTAATTCTAAATTAACTCGTTTGTCCGAATTAAAATCTAATTTTAATTTCGCGTCGAAATCGAATTTCGATTATTATATCGAATATAATAATTTTACGATTAATTCCAAATTAATCGTTCTCTCTCTATACGATATTTTATCCTAAATAAAATATCTCCGTAATTAATCCTAGATTAATTTTCTCTCTCTTCTATATAATCCCAGATTATTCAAGAGTGCGAGTTGTGCGTCATCGGTGGATTATAGGGAAGCGACCCATGAGATCTCCGGATAAGTTGGCAGTAAATACGGTCGTCGGAGTATCCGAATCACGTACGTACCAAGTACTGCGTTCTACCGATTTACGAGACAAGGTCAACTCCTAGCAAAGCACCAAGTCATCCCAATTCTCCGGACATATCCTTTTAAGAATATTTAAGATCTATATCAAGCGTAGTATACAATTGTATTGTGCATATCGGCCCAGTATCGGATAATCATGTGCTAGGGCTGGGGCTGGATAAGTGTCTGCCCCGTCCGAAACACATATCGGATGTCTGGTAACTAGTCTCTATAATCGGATATTCATGACCTGGTCATAATATCACGATTGGATGCGCATCACTTAAGAGCACTAATACCGTATCCTGCGTGACATCATCTCCACTATGACTGGAGTGACACTTCCGTCTCGACATCACATCCAATACACTACGATTCCTGATAAACCCAGAAGAGGTGAACACAGAACCAGTTAAGATCCCCCAACCACCAAAACCAAAGTTTACCGATTGTCGTAAGTATTAGCGATGCAAGTCTCAGGTTAAGACTATACACACCTACCTTGATTTCGGCCTCCCATAGACACCTAGTCATAATACCAATGGGATTCCGAAGGGTCTATCCAGAGCGAAGCTGTTTCCCGTACCATCGGTGAAACACGACCTCCTATCGCACTTGCACAAGTATCCAATACTTATATATATGAGAACTATGCCGTTGTGCCCTCACAACGCGCACAAGTGCAATACTAGCCTATTCCGCATTATCGATGTCCAGTCTCGATAATACTACGGCTAGGGATATTTAATGATTAATCCTTCGTGGACTGATACTGTCTCATATCATCTCAATCCAGGAACTAATCATAGGGACCTCTCTTCATTTATATATCTATGGTGATCTAATCACAAATGACGAGAGTGCAATTTCCTTGTTACATAGTTAATTTGCTACAGCAACACATGTTTGTGCAAATAGTGACGCTATGGGTCATATTATCCAACAATCTCCCACTTGGCACGTAGCGAGTCACTCACTCAAGTGTCCTACACCCGAACTATGTAAGGTTCGCTCATCAAATTGCTGAGGAAAGGTTTTCGTCAGCGGATTTGTTCGATTATCGTTCGACGCGATTTATACGATCATCACATCGCCACGATGTATGATCCGAACGAATCAGATGATATAGAAGTATATATCTGGATCGTCGATGAGACCTTTAATTCCTTAGCTTGTGCTGACGCCTAGCTATATCTAATCTAATTAGATTTATTTTTGATCCAAATGTCTTCTATTGCTGCTTCAGCTGCAGCAATAATCCGCATTTGTTGTTTATTCGGCAACAGTTATCTTGCTTGGAAGATTTCCAGCTCACTGTCCCGTTATTCAAACTTTATAGTACCGCAGTATTTAATTGTTTGGAAACTTGCAGTGGTGATCCCAGTCACTTCAAGTTCTCCTTCTCCATAGTTTAAGACAGCATCTTTAGTTCTCTCCGATACTAACAGATGTTCTGAATCTTTAATTCAGTGACTATCACTTGGATTAACCTGATCGTGACTCCATATGCTCGAAGCGTATGAGACACCCTATCAAGTACATTTTAAATGTACAATTTCCCAGAGAGTGTTAACAAACTCCAAATCTATCCCAGTAGATCTTTATTCCTTGAATAAAGGTTGTTACTCCCCCCAGAATTCTACGGAGAATTTCTATGAAAGAATATTTATGAAAGCCAAGCTTTCACCAATTGCTTTATGGGAATTTCACTGTTAGTGCAATCTCCCACTAACCTCCTTATATACACAAGAATTATTTCGTTTTGAGTCAAATCATAAACCATTATGATTATTTCAAAATGACAGTTCCAAGAACCTTATGCTTGCATTGATCCAAACATGGATCGAATAACCCGCAAACCTTGTTTGTCGGTTATATAAAATCATCAGGATGTTGTAAACATCCTCCAAAAGGTTTCCTTTTCAGGAAAGCGATTTTTGATTTATAACTGACATATTTCATAAATGAAATATACAGTTATTTTCAAGCATTTTCAAAATGGATTTACCATGGCAACAGGTAAAAGGTTGAACCGTTATTAACACAATGTTGATAACGATACCTTTCCGTCAAAAGCCTAGCTTTGTCCGTTGGTATGTTGCCTTCCATGTATGTCTTCCTTGAAGACTTTAAATGTACCATAGGCACAATGCATTGTGGTACAACAACTAGTATCCAAAAAGTTGTTATACATGGAATCCGTTTCGAATTCATGGCACTTTGCCATAACATGGAGTCGATACCTCGTATCACTTCCTCTAAACATAGTCGGATGGTACACCACCATAAGATTGACATCTTTATGAGGTGAGATCAGAAACCCATACCCTAGGTTGTTTTCTGACTCTATCCGATCTACTAGGTTCTTGTGTATTTGAAGATTAATGGTATAGTTTCATCATAGATGAACTATTTGTGTTCCATTAAGGACTTCGTGCCTTGAACAGTATTACTCCGATTTTCATCGAGTATCACTATCCTCCCACTGACCACTGCATATCGGTATTCCTCTCAGGAAAACCGCATGGTGATCAACAATTACATTGTTCTCATGTGGGATTTATAAGTACTATACTTAAGGTTTCCCTTAGGATAACCTATATTGGCACTTATCCAATTTGGGTCCTTAGTTTGGTATCATCCAAACGCTATGCCTGGTATACCCAAATTATCAGGAATGAGAAACCTCGTTTCTTCCCTGTTCATATCCTATATGATATCTGTCAAACAGATTTATATGGAACCTTATTCTAAATAAGTTTTGCACTGTTAATACATATCATGTTGAAGGAAATAGTAGCTCAGAGCGACTCGTGATAAACCTTATCATGTCCAACAAAAATTCGGTTTTTGGTTCGGACACACCGTCTAACTGACGTGTCTCGGGAGGAGTCCTCATATGAAAGAATACCGTACTCTTTTATGTACATATGAAACTTACTGCTTAAGTATTTTCCATTACGGTCTTACCGTGGCGGAATAATACTATAGCCGATCTGTTTGTTTTCTTCGTGTCGAAACTTCAAAAGTTTCCGTTCTGTGTTCTTTAAAAGAAACACATAACCACTACGTGATGCTACATCCGTTAAGGTCACGAAATATTCATGTTCACATCTAGCCTAGCTAGATATGGGCCCATTTACTTCACCATGAATAGGGCTAACAGATCGGTGGCCCTTTTACTATTACCTAGTAAATAGTATTTTAGGTATTTAACCTAATAAACTAGATTCGTAGACCTTATTTGAATAGTCAAATCAGTCAGTCTAGTACCCACTCTTCAAAAGTGTGGATATACGAGTCTGTTTAATTGTGTCCCAGACAACAATGCCACAAATAAGTCTCCATTGATCAAATCAATTTGAGCTATTTATTTGTCATTTTATATGTTTGAGATTTTATTATATTCAAAATATAAATTATGTTATTTACATCTAATGTATTTATCTCAGTATCAACTTTATAATGAAACACTTTAGTGTTTTAGAATATAAAGGTTTTATCCGCATCAGATTAAACACTGATATATAGATAATGTCTCTAGTCAAACTAGTTACATTATAACATTTCCTAATTTAAGTACATACCCAAAGGGTAGTTCCTAAACTTAGGTATCTACGGTCGAAACAGCGACTTTCGTCCCGTTTCCAATTCGCAGAGATATCTCGGCTTGAAGCCAGTATCCAGCTCACAGCGGATTCTGAACATCAATACATATATTTTATGTACCACACTAAGTATTTAAAATCCAATTTCAATACTAGCAGTGAACATAACTTTGACAAATATTTTTAAAGTTAAAGCCTCGCCCTTTCTTTAATTCCTTCGTGTCTTCCATATCCAAATGGTAGTCACTTTGGGATATGTCAATTATCCTTTTCAATATTTCACAAACATTTGGCCTAGCCTTGGGTTTCGAAATATCGAAACGATGTGCACCTTGTGCTACATGCCCAATTGCAAACTTTGATTTTTCTCCACTAGAATAGTCAATTAATTGCAACTTTAATACTTTTAAATCTAAAGATAGATTTATATAATATATTAATTAAGCACTAAAGTCATCATCACATAAATCTTCCAAAGACTTTATGCTCTACTATTTGCTTAATAATGGGCTTAGTC
Organism: Zanthoxylum bungeanum; assembly: GCA_019454045.1. Lineage (NCBI taxonomy): Eukaryota > Viridiplantae > Streptophyta > Magnoliopsida > Sapindales > Rutaceae > Zanthoxylum > Zanthoxylum bungeanum. The sequence goes on along the minus strand of SKCR01050837.1, from coordinate 24,412 downwards.
ATAATAGTTATTTTATCAAATAAATTAACCTATTATTAATTCCCAATAGAAAATTAAATCATTTAAAACATTTAATCCAAGGATTATATATTTTAAATATTCATATTTTCTATTCTTTCTTGATTTCAATAGTCCAACTATTTAATCAATTTTAATAAGGTACTATTTATTATAATGATTACAATAATCCAATTATTTAATCAACTATAATTTTAATATTGATTACTATAATCCAATTATAAAATCAACTATCATTTTAATTCAATTATATTGATTACTATAATCCAATTATAAAATCAACTATATATTGAATGAGTTTGTATATAGTCCAACTATATATATAATTTTAAAACAACATAAAATATTAGTCCAACTAAATTTTGATTAATGTGACGAGAAAAATATAAATGAGCGTGTTTAGCGAGTAATTGAACGAATGTTGCAAATTCAATACTTGCCTCCCACTATTTTTCGTCGAGCCTCTAACCCTCTGTGGAGTACTCGGGAAACCGTGTTCCTAGTGGGCTAGGATCCTATTAAATAACACACAACCTTGACTTTGGCCAATAAAAGCTGTATGCTATTTAACTTAGGTAGATCTCTATGATCAATTGGATCTCATCCAATTCCTAGATCCGGTTAGGTGGACATCCAAGTCCGAAACATATGTATAATGTCAATGTATCCATTACATTTTCCTAACCCTATCCTCCGAATCATCTAGGCCTTGGCTTTGGCCAAAAACAAACCTAATGATTCCAGTTAAGCGGACCCATTGACGAGGAAAGTTTCGTAATCAATGTCATTGGACAAAAAGTGATCTTGACTTTGGCCAATAAAAATCACGATTTGGACAAGACACCGATATGCAACAAAACTCTCATGATTCAAGTACATCATTGATTGACAAAGGTCTTGACTTTGGCCAATAAAAACCAATGCCAACTTCGGATCTTGAACAAGAATCATTCAATGGAAGGATATTTGCTTAATATAGATTGAGGGATTTTCGCGTGCAAATGGCTACCAATTTAATTATCTTTGTTAAGTCTCATCATCATACACCCTTAAACATGCATTCTAAATACATAATAAAGCGAGTATGAAATAAAATAATAATGATATGCGGATGGATACTTTACACATTGATCCTAGATCAAATCTCTCCCTTTCTCACTCAAGCTAGCACTTGTACTACTTCTACCCGTTACACACTACACTTCTAAAGAAACCTCATATATATATAGGGGAATAGGTGAGAAGAGAATACAAAGAGAAAGAAGGTGATAAGGCTGGACACGCAGGTCCAATTTAATAAATCGAATTTATTACAACAATTTCTAAAATTGCCCACCCGACTAATATCCATCCGATATACATTATTCATTCAACACAACCACATATTCACACACATAAGCATGCTATCAATCAATCTAATCAAATTAATTAATCTGATAATTAAGTGATCATCCAATGTTCAAACAACGATTTGATTTTGTTCGAGTCAAACTCGTTTTTGCGAATAAGTACTTAAAGTACGAATTCATGAATTAAATTAAACTACATCATTAAATCTAATTTAACATGTATTTAATACTAATTCACTATTCAATTCCAAATTAAATATTATACTTTTATTTAATAAACCTTTTACGATTTAAATTCCAAATCTAATCGTAACGCGTCTCAAAGACCGATTAACGTCCAACGTCAATTCAATTAAAGTCCAATGGGCTTTTGATTGATTTCTTAAGGCGTGGACTTTTGGTCAACTCGGGTCAAACCGATAACCAAAGTCCAATCCAGGATTTACCCCATAAGCCCATAAATCAATCTTGGCCCATTAGGCCCAATTGAACATTAAAGGTTCATTAGTCGCATTTGGGCTTTATGGTTAAGGTTTTGGGCCCAATTGGATCAAATCCATTTGGCCTAAACCAAACTTGATAAATCAAGCCCAAAAGGCCCAATTACAACTTTAAATTCTAATTTCCAAAATTAGGCCCAATTAATTAAATCCAAAAATCCAATTTTCACAATTTAATTACCAAAAGTGCATTATATGATTAATCAACTAAATCAACATTTCCAAAACACTAAATTAGTCCAATTAATCATACTTAATTCATTATTACATGTCAAACACACATAATGAAAAATCAAACCCATTTACATGCTCTTAAGTCTCGGCCAAGGAGGGATTTTGTGTCCGATTCGGTTTCGATCCAATCAAACCTACAATCGACATTAAATCACCATCCGATTTGATTTCATACACATCCAATGTCACAAAACAAAAATTACCAAGACATTAGGGCAATGATACATTCGGCCATGGTAAAGAATTTGGGGTTTTTTGTCCAATTCGAAATCCAATCCAATTCGATTCAAATTAACGTCAACCTAATCGATTCTAACTCATCAAATGAATCAAAAATCAAAAATTCAAGATCCAAAAAATCACATTACATTCGGCCAACACATCCATTTTGGGGAAAATAATTCCAAATCATTTTTCGTCAAATTGATCCAACAAAATGAAATTAAACATGTTATAAGCATACTCAAACAAACAATTTATTCAAATCATGCTCAATCACATTTACCCAAATTTTAAATCCCTAAAATTTCATGCTTGCAACATTAGCTCTTGATGCCATTGTTGAGTTTTTCTAAGGTCCCAAGATCAAACAAGACATGAAAACATGCGTGAATACATCAACGGAGGTAGCGGAATACTCACATTGATCGGTTGAGTCGATATGGAGACGATTCGAAGCCAAAAACGCACTGCCTTTGTGCGCCCACTGCAGCAGCCCATGCTCACTGTCTTGGCAGTTTCGGGTCTCAAAATGAAGCTCCAAACTCCGTCGGATGAGTCCCGCCTCATGGGTGAACCTCCCTACCACCTTCGCAAGACTCGTAGTGTGCTAGCACTTTGCGGTTTTCACCATGAAAACCCAACTCTTGGCTTCCCTTAGCTCACGTTTTTCTTGATGAAAAACCAGTGAGTTTTGCCCTATTTTGGGCGTGAGAGAGTGGAGAGAAAATGAGAGAGAAGAAGTTGTGTTAAGTTATTACAAAACAATTTATATTTATGCCATAATATTTATTAAATTAATAATAAACTTATGACACAAATCATGCAATGGCTTAGAGTGTCAAACACTCAATTTCCATGCAAAACCATTGAGTGCATTGTACACTATCTCCATGCAATGCATTAGAATTAAATAATGCATAATATGACATGTGTCATGTGGGCCCCACACGTTTCCAAATGAAAGTGGACCCACGTGCACTCACGCGTTCAGGTTCGATATTTCCGAAACACCGAACTTACGTCGCGACGTTTAATTAAATCGAATTTAAATAAATAATTGCGCCTAGCGAAATTATTATTTACGTCGCTAACGAATTAATTCTAAATTAACTCGTTTGCCCGAATTAAAATCTAATTTTAATTTCGCGTCGAAATCGAATTTCGATATTATTATCGAATATAATAATTTTACGATTAATTCCAAATTAATCGTTCTCTCTCTATACGATATTTTATCCTAAATAAAATATCTCCGTAATTAATCCTAGATTCTCTTCTATATAATCCCAGATTATTCAAGAGTGCGAGTTGTGCGTCATCGGTGGATTATCGGGAAGCGACCCATGAGATCTCCGGATAAGTTGGCAGTAAATACGGTCGTCGGAGTATCCGAATCACGTACGTACCAAGTACTACGTTCTATTCTTAACGATTTACGAGACAATGTCAACTCCTAGCAAAGCACCAAGTCATCCCAATTCTCCGGACATATCCTTTTAAGAATATTAGATCTATATCAAGCGTAGTATACAATTGTATTGTGCATATCGGCCCAGTATCGGATAATCATGTGCTAGGGCTGGGGCTGGATAAGTGTCTGCCCCGTCCGAAACACATATCGGATGTCTGGTAACTAGTCTCTATAATCGGATATTCATGACCTGGTCATAATATCACGATTGGATGCGCATCACTTAAGAGCACTAATACCGTATCCTGCGTGACATCATCTCCACTATGACTGGAGTGACACTTCCGTCTCGACATCACATCCAATACACTACGATTCCTGATAACCCAGAAGAGGTGAACACAGAACCAGTTAAGATCCCCCAACCACCAAAACAAAGTTTACCGATTGTCGTAAGTATTAGCGATGCAAGTCTCAGGTTAAGACTATACACACCTACCTTGATTTCGGCCTCCCATAGACACCTAGTCATAATACCAATGGGATTCCGAAGGGTCTATCCAGAGCGAAGCTGTTTCCCGTACCATCGGTGAAACACGACCTCCTATCGCACTTGCACAAGTATCCAATACTTATATATATGAGAACTATGCCGTTGTGCCCTCACAACGCGCACAAGTGCAATACTAGCCTATTCCGCATTATCGATGTCCAGTCTCGATAATAACGGCTAGGGATATTTAATGATTAATCCTTCGTGGACTGATACTGTCTCATATCATCTCAATCCAGGAACTAATCATATGGACCTCTCTTCATTTATATATCTATGGTGATCTAATCACAAATGACGAGAGTGCAATTTCCTTGTTACATAGTTAATTTGCTACAGCAACACAATGTTCTGTGCAAATAGTGACGCTATGGGTCATATTATCCAACACATACAACTGGAACCAGGGCAGAATGTACTGTTAACAAATCAAGGGTGAAATTCTTCCCATAGAAGCCAAAATCACGGTGGTCAGGTCCATTTGTGATCACCAAAGTTTTACCAGATAAAGCCGTTGAGATACATGATCCTGACTCCAACAAAACATTCAAGGTTAAAAACAAACGTGTCAAACACTACTGGGGAGAATCATTTGAGCGACAAAAAGAAAGTGTCACACTTTCAGATCCAGTCTAACGTTCGAGAAGTCACATCTAGCTGTCGACGTTAAACTTAGCGCTCCTAGGGAGGCAACCCATGCAATTTGTGTATATATTGTGATTTGGTGTGATTTAATTTTGTGTGTTTAGTTTTTGCAGATTAAGACATTTCCGGATGGAAGAAGTTCTCGCAAATCTTCACAAACAATTTCCTTCTCTCCTCAAAACTCTCTGATGAAAGTCTACAAAGCTCGCTTGGAACGGATGAGATTAACTAACGATCCATGGTGTTCCTAATGATATTCGTTGGGTAATTGAAGCACGGGTCCGATTAGCAGGTGAGTATTCTGATTCCTGTAATTCTTATTTGCCCGGATTTGGTAGAAGCACCTATGCAAAGAAACGTAGAGCTAAGCAAATGGGTGTTTGTTACAAATGTGCACGCTGGAATTGCAATACTCATTGTCGTTCTTTAGGAATGGTGTCTGATAATCGCGAAGATAAAATTAAATTCATTAGGGATGGCTTGAGTAAGGAGTCTGTAGATGATATATCTTCAACTCTTGAGACGCATCCCAGTGGATATGTTTATATAGCCATTCACAAATTACATACATAATTCCAAAAAGAAAGACAACAGTTAAGTCTCGGGAATCTGACTCAAAAAGACCCTGTTTGCCAATTTATAAGAAAATTGGATGGGAAGCTTGTCCCTTACGCATAGACGTCAATCAAGCCGCTACTTTTCTTGTACATATTATATCTATTTGTTCTTTTCCTAATAATTGTTAATTGTTTTGTTGTTTTCTTTTATTTTCTCCGACAGGATCCAGACCTTTTTGACTATCACGATTTATTTTACTGTTAACTAATAATTGTCATTTGGCAGGTACTAGTGCTATTATTTTACTCACCATTTTCAGGTGGTGTTATAAATTCAACTCATCATTGCACTTTTGAAGACATCCAGAGTAAAACATGGAAGCCACTTCAAGAAGACGAGTTGAAAACATCTGTGTGTTTTGCGGAACTAGTGTCGGTGTTAAGCCACAATACGTAGAAGCAGCACATGAATTAGGTCGAGTCTTAGCTGCAAGGAATATGCACTTAGTATATGGCGGAGGCAATATTGGACTTATGGGGATCGTTTCAAAAGTTGTACAAGAGGGAGGCAGTCAAGTTTTGGGAATCATTCCAAAACCCTTGGCGGAGGCAAATCTTATTGTACCATCAAACAGAGAGGAACTTATTGTGCCAGGTATGTCCGAGCGACTAGTGGAAATGATTAATCGTGCTGATGCATTTATTGCTTTGCCAGGTGGCTTGGGTACATTGGAGGAAATTTTTACAGTGTTATCTTGGGCGAACCTGAACATACACCAGAAACCGCTTGGACTGTATAACGTTGAAGGATTTTATGATTTTCTTTGTGTGTTTCTTGATGATGCCCGGAGAAATGGGTTTGTGTCAAAACCTTTAAAAGAACTCTTCTTCACTGCCAGAACTGCTCCGGATCTAATTGACCAAATCTTAGCCTATGAACCACAAATTGACCCTATCCTTTCAAAGATAAATTGGTCCGAGGACGATCGTGGTAAGAGGCGTCAGATTAATCTGGATCTTAACCTTTAACTTTTCGTGTAGAGTTTCAGTTAATTAGGTACTATCTTCTAAACTCTTCTTCTACTGTTTAAGACATTGGGGACAATGTCTCATTTAGGTTTGGAGGAGGAAATTAGTTGATTAGTATCTTTGTTTTAGTTGTGTGTTGTTTTTATTTTTAGGCCAAAAATTTTCGAAAAATACAAAAAAAAAAAAAAATTTAAACTTTTCAAAAATTACAAAATATTTTGGGTTTTTGTTTTTATTTTGACTAAAAATGTGAAATTGGTAAGAGATAGCTGAGTAAGGAGTTTCCACACCTGAGACGTATCTCAAACCTAATTCGGAACAAGTTAATTTTTGTTTATTTCCTTTTGAATTATTTAATTTGTAAATTCTCCTAATACTAACTAAAATGGATCTTCATATGCTCAGTTAGCAGGTATTATCAACATGCATAGTAACATACGGACATGAGCTATAATTGAAAAGTTTGTAATATTCAGTGCTCTATTTTAATTGGAGGAAGCATCTAAAAAAGCGATGGAGTAAAATAAAAAAAACGTCTGAGATCCGAGTTATTAAGTCTGTAAGGGTGTTTTAACACCTAGTGCCCTAAAACCAACTGGTTTGGAGTCACTGGCCCAAAGCTCGCTACATGGATCAAAGATGCTGCAAAAATATATATATCTGAAGTCTGAGTAATTAAGTCCGTAGGGGTGTCTTAACACCTGGTGCCCTAAAGCCAACTGGTTTGGGAGCCACCGACCCAATACTCGCTACATAGATGGAAGATATTGTATATAAATAAATAAAAAAATAAAAAATCAAAGAAAAAATCAGAAAAAAAATTCTATTGCTACAAAAGGTGTGAATTCTGATAAAACTTTAGGATAAAAATATTACTTTCTTATCAACTACACTTATGACTGTTGTGGGCAAAAATGAATTGATTAATATTTTGCTGGCTATGTAGATGGAGAATGGTAAATATAACCGGAGAATTTACTTATTCGGTAATTTAGAAAGAAAGAAAACAACTAGTAACTTGGAGTAGAAGTTTCACCTGATTAGTCACTAACTTCTTTATTCTCTTTTCTCTTGTCTTTTTGTTTTTGTGTGCATTAGTTTCACTACCTTTTTACTTTTGTAAAATGTTTGTGGGTATCATTGTTGTAAACCCTCACGAGACTACAACTCGTCCACTAGGGACACCTAGGGGTTTAATTGTTTCTTGTATTTTATTTTGTTGTTTTGCTCGAGGACTAGCAAAATGTTAGGTTTGGGGGTGTGATGAGCGGAACATATATCAATATTTACCGCCCCTTTTACTTAATATTTTGTTTAGTTTCTCGGGTTTGATGAACGTTTTGATGTGTTTTAGTTTATTTTGCAGATAAAATAATATTGGGACATAATGAAATCATTTAGGACGAAATGTGGGTCAAATAAGGGCAAAAATTGGACTTGACATATTAATTTTGGAGATTGGAAACTTGAAAGGGCGTTTTAACGAAGTGCAGTTTTGGAAATTCCAATTTTGCGCATCTGTCGTATTTTGGGCATAACGTTTTACTCCAATATCGGATTGAGCTGATTCAGGTTCCAGATTAAAGAAGACTCAAAGATATACAACTTTGAAAGACAAAATAATTTCGAATTCGGAAGATTTAATGCCCTAAATTGATGAACCATCCAAAAGTATGTTGTGTATAATTATTAAAGTCATTTTCAATCATTTTCAAAGCAAAAAATAAATTAATAAATAAATAAATAAATAATAAAAATTATCAAATCAACACCAAACATGATAAGAAATTAGTGGAGCAATTAATAATGGATTTGGTGGAGCAATTAGTGGAGCAATTAATAATGGATTTGGTGGATGATTTGATGGAGGCAAAATTTTGCCTATAAATACCAAGCCATTTCATTGTGTAAATTCATACTTTCTTCTAAGAAATTCCTTAAGAATACTAAGAAGATTGTATCTTGTTTGTTTATTTACAGCTTTCAGTAATTAATTCCGCTTTCGCACTTTCTTTTCTTTACTTTTCAATTTTTACTTTCCGCAATTACTTTTACACACAATACTTTTCTTTCTTTAATTTTCAGTTTTTACTTTTCAGTAATGAGGAGGTAACTCCCATTTGCTGGGGTAAAAAGTAAATCTTTTATTACTAATATTTAGATTAATCTCCTTTAATTATAATATATAAACTAGTTAAAACCTGACTTAACGAGGATACCGCCATATTGGTCGGTTGGTAATTATTTAAATTGGTTTTAACCTGACTAAACTGGATACCGCCTGATTGGTCGGTTGGTAATTAATTATTAATTTGACTTAATCTGGATACCGCCTATATGGATGATTGGTAATTATCATGCAAAGTTAATATATTATATTAAGGGAGATATCTAAAATAGAAGTAATAAAAGTGGATCATTTTACCTCAACATTTTCTTTTATTGTACTTTTACTTTATTTACTTTTCAGCAATTTACTTTCAGAATTTACTTTCAGCATTTACTTTTCAGCAATTTACTTTCAGTAATTTAATTTCAGCATTTACTTTTCAGTAATTTACTTTTAGCATTTACTTTCAGCATTTAATTTTCAGTATTTAATTTCATCTTTTACTTTCCGTCATTTACTTTTCAGCAATTTACTTTTCAGCATTTTACTTTATGTCTTTTATTTTATTTAAGTTTTTACTAGCCCTAGTTATGTGTCGTAACTAAGTTAATTATCTGGGGTTGTGATGAATTCTAATATCACCGGTTTATAATGGGTTATTTTATAGTTTGGGTAATTTAAAGGTTTACTTATTAAGTCTTAAACTTAATGCGTCTTGTTAATTGACCACTAATAAGATTAATCTGGTAAATCTAAAATAAACTTGACAAATGAATTTTAGGTTTCAGTCTTAAACTTCATAGCCCACGATCTTCCTTGAGGATAGATAACCCTTTAATTGATTTCCTTACAGGATAGACATATACCTGTCGGGCGGGGTATCCATAATTGGAACTTAAACTTAATGAATCCAGGTAATTTGGTTGACATAGACATATGGTTCAATTGGGTTATACTGGGTATTTGCGTCTGACCATCGACAGAGGCTTTCGCATAATTTAGTGTTCCAGGTTAGTAAACCGATATATTACACAAAAATGAAATAATCACTTCATCTTTAAAATGATATTGGAAAATTCACAACCCTAGATAGTTTCCTAATATTGAATTTTCTTAAACCTACTTTCGCGCAATTTTATTTACTTGTTTTTAAATTCAAAATTATCACCATTTCAAATCAATCAATCAACCTGTTAGATACTAGTAATCATTTGACCTCATAAAATTAATAGATTAGGTATTAAGTCCTCGTGGGATCGATACTTTTTATATTACTTGAACGATACGTGCTTTTGTGTTATACGTGTGTGATTATGCACCAGTCATGCGCCCATCGCCCAAAACCCCAACAATATATTTATAAATCCCTTCGTCGTAGGCTTTCCGAGTTGTGCTTAGGAAACATAGAATACACCGTCAAGTTTCTGAGGCGCACATCTCATGTCGACATGTCCACGATTCTTTATAATTAATTAGAAACCATTTCTGGTATATGCGATCCATCATAGGTTATCGACTTTGGCCAAAGTTTTAAGAATCGCGTGACTTACTTACATGGATACCTAAACCTCTTATGGTACATATACGGGCCGACAGATCATATCTTGATTCACAATTGATTAACGAGTGCATCGGTCCATACCCAACGAATATCTAGAGGCCAGACCATGAAAAGTTTTTGACATACATGGAATCAAAGTGTGGAGGATCTAACACTAAATCAATGCTATTCTATAGTCAAAGGATTACATATGCTACTCGACTCAATGAGATTCATATTGACGGTGGTGTGTACTTCCAACTATTAGGAATCACATGTGAGCCATTCAGTATTCGGTCCAACCATTACCTACACGTCTATACGAGCTTCCAAAGCTGATGGTATATCGGGTTAAACCATTGGAACTCCAATTCCAATATATGACATGTACTAGTCTTCCAGGTTATAAGAATTCGATCGTATTCCAAAACCAACGACTAGGAATATTTACTTTAAGAATGTCGGACCACCTAGTGTCCAGTATTACTACAAGACTATTCTAAGGTCAATGTCATTCTTAGAATATTTATACATCAATCTAATATGCATAATGATAATGACAATACCATTAATTATGTATGAAATGAAAATGTAGTTATTTTATTAATAAATAATAAAATGTACAATACATTATTCGGATTGACGCTCCAAACATCAACTCCAACAAACTTTCACTTGCTTAGTGCCAATCTGGATCGTACCGCAACCTCATCTCCTATATATGTTTATCGAATAACTTAGGAGGTAAGACCTTAGTAATGGGTCTACTATGTTGTCTAGTCCTTGAACCTTCAAGACCAATATGTCTTTTCGTTCAATAATCTCTCTAATTACGCGATATTTCTTTTCCACATGTTTAGACTTGGAATGCACCCTCAGCTCCTTAGCCTGCGCAATGGCTCCAGTATAGTGGGATCGAATCCGCAATACTAGGCACAACATTAAGTTCTGTGATGAAATTTCTAATCCAAATAGCTCCTTTAGCAACTTCTGAAGCCGCTATATTTTCCGCCTCAGTGGTGGAATAAGCTATTGAGCTTTGCTCTGAACATCGCCAACTAATCGCACCACAATTAATGGTAAATATGTATCAGGATGTAGAATTTTTATCATCTGGATCTCATTGGAAGTCGGAGTCTATATAACCTTTAACTTATAGCTCATTTTCTCCTTATATCAGAAACTTATCCTTAGTACCCTTAAGATATTTCAAGATATGTTTCACGACTGTCCAATAATCATTACGTGGATCAGATTGATATCGGCTAGTAACGCTGATGTCGAAACTGGTGTCAGGCCTCGTACATAACATAGAATACATGATGCTTCCAATACAATAAGCATATGACGAGTTAGATATTTTAACTCTTTCTTTCTCAATCTGAGATGCCATTTTTCTTTGAAAGATGTATGCCATATCGGAAAGGTACATTTGATGTCTTGTAGTTGGTAAAACCGTACCTTTCTAATCTATGTACGTCGATTGTGACAACCATATAAGTTTCATAATTATATCCCGGTAGAGCCTTATACCTAGTATATATGAAGCTTCACCCATATCTTTCATGGAGAAGTTCTTGCAAATGTAGGCTTTCACACTTTGCATCAATCCCATATCATTCCCTATGACATGTGCAATGAACATGAAAAAATCGACCCCTAAAATTTGGTTGGCATATTTCTTTTAAATCTCTAATTGATGCAATATTTGCAGATGCATTTTCAAAATCAATTATTAAAATCTTACTTAATAAACCATATTCATAAAAAATTACTTTAATCATTCTATAAATATTTTGTGCAGTATGTTGATCATCAAAAACTCTAAATACAATAAGTCGTTTCTGCATGTTTCATGATGCATCAATCTAATGATAAGTCACACACATGTATGAGTGTGTTTGTCAATGGTCACTCCAAATATCAGAACAAATAGAAAGACAACCTTTAATATCTTTAAGTATTTCATTTAAAAATAATTTTATCATCTTTGTATAATTTAAAATTTTATCGTTTTATTATATTTCTATGCATTTTACAAGCAGAAAGATTTAAAGCATTTCGAACATAATTAGTAAAAGTAATTTTTCACCAAAACTTAAAGAAAGATGTCTCATACAAATAAATTTAGCAAATTCTTCTATATTTTTAGCATCAGAATATTTAAATAAATCTATAGAACTCGTACCTCTACTAGATGAAGCGTACATGCCCATCTGAGTTTGTGTTGTATCAAGTCCAATTTCAATGGCATGATGTTTATCCAGTGCTTGTTCATATTGTCATAACCGTCAGTAAATTTGTAAGATACACCACAATAGTTGCATATGGTTCTTGGACCTTCATTATTAGTCTCGACTAAATGAAAATGAATTTTGAAAATATTGGAAGATCGAGACTTAACTTTTCTTCTTTATGTATCGATACTTTGGCCGCTCTCTTGGGTTGAGACATTGGAGATGGTGTTCGCATATGAGCTTGCCATTTTTGTTAATATTGAAGAATTGCAAAATTAAATCAATTGGAGAAATTGAAGATGAGAGAATTGAGAATGAGAGAATTAAAAAAATTGAAAGAATTGAGAATTTGTATATTGAAAAAATGAAATATGGCCCATATCAATACATTTTTGTATTGTTTTTGTGATACCTAAATTGCCTATAAAACTATCTATTTTATTAATGTTATTAAAGGTAATTTAGTAATTTTATTTAATAAAAATAAATAAATAAAAAGCAGTCGGGAGCCGTTCAACAGCTTCCTGCTACTGGCCCAACAACTAGTACCGTTGGGCCTGCATGCATGTTGTCCAATGACTAGTAGCCGTTAAGCACAAACGGTTGGAAACAGACGGTTCCAATGGTTCCAGTTCGAAAAGTTGGAACCCTAAGATTTTTTCCATTCGGCTAGAGTAGAACCTTAATCAAATTGAAAAAAATCTGATTCTGAATCGGAATCGGCCGGTTTTTGGGTTCTGGTTTGGGGGTGTAGTAAATAGTACGCAAAATTCAAGTGCGACGATATAAATAGCAAGAGTCATTTCTTGAAGTAGAAGGCGGCACCATAACCAGCTAGCTTCAATTTTTGGCGGCAAAATGTGTACGGCTTGCGAACCTGACACCCTCTCAGTTCATCCCTAAGCCCTAACCCTAACCCTAATTGTGATTTCGAACTTCCAATTAACCTCGTCTTCACACCCCGTTCTCTTACTTCTTATGGCTCATCAATTTCTAGGGTTTGTTACGAAGTTCAATCCACAATCTATGGCGTGGTTATGTTAATTGATATAGGGCTTCAAATGGATGGAGAAACCCCAACTAATTCCCCAACCATTAGGCCTATAAATAAAGGCGTCGTTCACAGAATCTGCGCCGGCCAAGTTATTTTGGACCTCCCATCGGCAGTTAAGGAGTTAGTTGAAAACAGCTTGGACGCCGGCGCAACCAGCGTCGAAATCGCTTTAAAAGAGTATGGTGGAGAGTGGTTCCAGGTCATTGACAATGGCTGTGGCATTTCTCCCAACAATTTCAAGGTGATTAAAATCGAGTGTTTGTTCGATGTTCAGTGTAATGTTGATATTTTCATGCAATTAACTTTATCTCTGTTACAGGGTTCATTGACTGTATAAGAATTATTAATTGACAGAAAGAAAATTGCAGTTGTGGAGGACCTGTATCTGTTCTTGTGCAGTTCTTTGCTCTCAAGAAAACTTTTTTAGGTAGATGACATTATAATTTGTCTAAATTTATTTTATTGTTGTTTTTGTTGCAGATTCTCGCGCTTAAGCACCATACTTCTAAGTTGACAGATTTTCCAGATCTACAGTCGCTGACCACTTATGGATTCAGGGGAGAGGCACTGAGTTCCCTTTGTGCATTAGGGAATCTAACAGTTGAAACACGAACTAAAAATGAGTCTGTTGCAACACAGTTGACGTTTGACCATTCAGGTTTACTAACAGCTGAAAAGAAAACAGCGCGTCAAGTAGGTACCACAGTCATTGTGAAGAAATTATTCTGCAATTTACCAGTGCGGAGCAAAGAATTCAATCGCAACATTCGTAAGGAATACGGAAAGCTAATTTCTTTATTAAATGTAAGTCCATCTTTCTGGTAAAACTTGTAGCAGTGCTAGGTGTTCTCTTTAAAAATTTGCATATGTCATAAGTTCAGTTGGAAATGGAGTATTAATGAATTTGGGATTGGAAACTGGGAGGTGGAGGAATGACTGTGATGGGGATGTGGTTTGCTAGTAAAAGGGCGGTGAAGATCTCTGGTAGTGGAATAACCAGTTTATGATGGTCAGGTGGGGGTGGGATGAGGTTTGTGGTTCTAGTGTAGCATTATGGGAGTTGATTTTGATGCACCATATTGGATGGCTTTGTTTTGGTAGACAATAAGGTGCTGGTGGAAGGGATTTGCAGAGTTTCTAATTTAGCAAGAGTGATGGTTTTATTTGGTCAGAGCTATCATTATTCTTTTATATGCTGACTGCTTTCACTTGGGATTGTAAAATAACTAGATTTTTTCTTTGCGATATACTTTTGAGAGGGTAACTTTTCTTATTTGTTTTTGAAGTTCAGTTGGTAGCCCATATCTCTCAGAGCTGTTTTCTTATGTCAGGCCTATGCGCTGATCGCAAAAGGAGTTCGATTTGTCTGCAGCAATACAACTGGAAAAAATGTTAAGTCTGTGGTGCTTAAAACACAAGGGAGTGGTTCTTTTAAAGATAATGTAATAACAGTGTTTGGCATGAATACTTTCAACTGCTTGGAGCCTGTGACTATATGCATATCAGACAGTTGCAAAGTTGAAGGTTTCATTTCGAAGCCTGGACAGGGATGTGGACGCAATTTGGGGGATAGACAATACTTTTTTGTAAATGATCGACCTGTGGATATGCCTAAAGTCAATAAGCTAGTGAATGAGTCATATAAAGGTGCAAATTCACGACAATATCCCATTGCAATTTTGAATTTTACTGTCCCAACTACAGCATGTGATGTTAATGTAACTCCCGATAAAAGAAAAATATTCTTTTCCGATGAATGTTCCATATTGCATGCTCTAAGGGAGGGTTTACAGCAGATCTATTCCCCAAGTAATGTCAGTTATTCTGTTAATATTGTTGAGAAATCCACAGAACCGGAAAACCCTGAGTTATCTCCTGATGGGAATAAGCCTGTAGAAGTTCTTAGTGAGCAGCAAATTTCTGAGGGCAATACTCTGAAAAAAGTTGAGGCCAGGACTCATTGTTCAAGTGAATTAGAAGGATTGGTCCACAGTAGTAATGAAAATGGAAACAGGAACTTCGCTCTGAAAGCGCATGACAATAAAATGGTAGATAAATTTTCGAAATTTAGTTGTACGAAATCAATCGTTCCCCTCAATATTATAACTGAGGAAAATTCTCCATCCCCTTCAAGAGTGATTGAAAAATACATTGCTGACAATGGCGATTCTGATAGTCACTCAAGATGTATTCAGTCTTCACTGAACAAATTTGTCACTGTAGGTAAGAGAAAGTATGAATCTATTGCTACACTGCTGACGGAAATGCCTCTCCTAAGAAATCAAAGCCTTCAGTGTCAAGGGAAGAAAAGCAATTCTGAAATTGATGCTGTGGATACAAGATCCCCAGTCAAGCATCACCTGGTTGATGATTTTGCCAAGGTGAGCAAGACTGAGCTGTTCAAGTGTAATAGAGCAGACAAGGTCTTCAAGGAAATTGAAAATCCACTTTCTTCTGAAGGCAATACTAATGGAATACCTGGAGAGGTATGTCATGCTTGCTTTTCTCTATTTGTTAACTTGCCCATTTCAATTAATAAGTTTTCTGTCTTTTGATGCAAAAACCTGCATTATTGCATATTCAAGGTTAGCAGTTTATATGAAGATGAACTCTCTACATGCCCCTGATACCCACGAATGTAACTATTTACCTTCAATATTGGTGGTGTCTTGCATGATCGCTGCTTTTTTTTACCTGATAATAGTTAAGGCTAAAATTACTCATCCAGGTATCAACTAAAAGAGTGTTTTTCATCTTTGTTGTCACTTTTCTTACATGAATGGTATGCTCGTCATTTTTAAAGTTAATTATTGCTTTCTCAATATACCTGTTATTCATTATATTCCATAAATTTATGAAATGGCTCAATTGTAAGTCCAGTAGTTACCTTAATGAAATTTAGCTCGGTGGGCACCTGCATGGTTTAGGTTTAGTATGTTTTAATTCTGTTTTTGCTTTAGGGCCAGATGAACAGTTCCATTTTTTTGTTATGGAAAATTCTGAAAGATTTGCTGATATATTTTTATATTTTGTCTCAAATTGGCTTATTGAGGGAGCAAATTGAATGATATCCTTGTGAAGATATAAAAACGCACAATGCAAAAGGTTCAGTTACAGTATTTCATACATCATAATATCATATAGATATTAGGAAACTTGGCTAATTGACTTGGGTTATATATGATTTTGCTCTTCTTTTAGCAGAGAAAGGAAGTAAACCCTTGTGTTCTTATCATAGATTCATTACTCTCAATTCTAGCTAAAACATTTATATTTCTGTCTGACTATTCATCTACAGGAATTAGTCACTCCAGAAAAATCCATGCCTCTTGTTAATGCACCATCAATTGCTTCACCTAGCAATGATCTCAAAAAAAGTTCGGAAAATCTTCCAGCTGCAGCTTCTCGTTCACAATTTTCTGGTTCAATATTAGATTCTCCAGTGCCTTCTTCCGGTCTAGATATTTGTTCCACCTTGCAGTTTAGCATTCAAGACTTGATGAAAAGGAGGCAGCAGAGGCTGTCCATAATGCAATCTAGTGGTCAAGCATCTGGAAGTGTAAAGATGAGAAGGTCAACAATGTTTCAGGTTTCTTTTGGCTGGAATTAAAATTGATTTTGTTCTTATTCTTGTTGACTGAGTTTCTTGTGTAGGTGCTTTGATGCAGCAACACTGGAGCTTTCTCAGCCAGAAAATGAGGAGCACAAAGCAAGGAATTTAGCTGCAGCTACCACCGAGTTGGAAAGGCTCTTTAGAAAAGAGGACTTTGGTAGGATGAAGGTGAGTTATGATCATATACTTGTTAATATACCTGCATAAGTTTGGTGTTTGAGTTCCTTTATCCCAACCCAAGTTTGCTTGACTTGGTTATCTTATTATTTCATCTGTGTTCCTTTTTACTTTTGATGTTGAAGGCCTTTTGCCTGTGGAGAATACTTCATTGGCATTTATCCTCCTTATGGACATCCACACGTCTGGGTGGAGCAACATAAATTCAAATTTGGGCTTGTAGATCTGGCAGAAATAAGTAGGTTTAGTGTGTTGGGTCGGGTTTAAGTCAGTGTTATTAAAGGCGCAAAGTGCACCAAGGCGCAAAAGGTCTTGGAGCCTAGGCGCGCGCCTCAAGGCGCAAGGCGCGCACCTGAGGAATGTGAGGCGCATATTTGTATATATAATTTTTCAATTAGGAAGATGAACATGTATATTCTTCTAATCATTTTGTTTTGAGTATTTTTTAATATTTTCACCAAATTATGACAAAATATTTATAGATTATTGCACTAAATTAAATTTATGTACATCACTATTTTCATAACTAAGTTGCTATGATAACTAAGATATTAATATTTACTTGTACTGTCTTGTGTATAATTTTGTTATTGACTAGTATAATCTTTTGGTTAAAATTATGTCCCCAATAATTATAAATGTTTGATCTATTATTAATTATTAAGGCAAACATTTGTATTTTACAAAATATAATTTTTTCTTATAATTTTTAACAATCCCAATAAATTATCTGAGAGCCATGTCAAAAGTAAATAAATTAAATTAAATTAAGAGATTTATTGTTATTCTTCTTCTTCTTCTTTTTAACTCTCTGCTGGAAAAGACCAAAAACAGTAAAAAAGTAAGTTTTAATCAACGAAATCGGGTCAAAAATCAAGATTTTTGGCATCAGGCGCCTAAGGTGCACATAACTCATTGGCATCAGGCGCGCGCCTCATCGACTATGTGGTCGTCTCGCGTAGACACCCTCTAGGCGCAGTGGCTGGCGCCTCTACCTAGGCGCGCCTCATAACACTGGTTTAAGTTCCTCTAAAAGCAAAATGGTTTCTGTAGAAGCATCTATAAATGAAGTTTCAAACACCAATGATTTATGATTGGCCTCTTGCTGCTGTTCCTTATTGTTCTGGGTATCCATCCCGGGCCCTGGACTTCTTGATTTTCTGCATGCATGCCTTTAGGGATCTTTAGGGATCAAGTTTTTAACCATTTATTGGTCACTAGAAACAGTTTCAATTTTTTAGGTGATTGGGCAGTTCAATCTTGGATTTATCATTGGGAAGTTAGACCAAGACTTATTTATTGTGGATCAGGTAAAACCTCAGCCAGCTTCTGGATTACTCTTTCCAGTAATTATGTGTTTTCTTGTGTTCTTTTCAAATGATAATTTCATAAGAATGCTTCTGTATTTGCAGTTTTTTCTTGCAATTACATGCTTCTCTTTTTTCTAGGATTCTTGATACAGTTTTCTTTGCTTTCAGCATGCTGCTGATGAAAAATACAATTTCGAGCGTCTGTCACAATCAACAATCTTGAACCAGCAACCTTTGCTTCGGTGAGGAGTTGCATTTTTATCTAACTGTGTATTTGGAAAATGAACTTCTTTGAATTTCCTAGAATGTCTAATGGTGTGTATAGCCACCTTCTTCGTGTTTATCACATGTGGATCAAGAATTTTTATCTTTCTTTTCACAATATTACATCTCTTGTGAAAATTTCAGTATTTGGCTTATGACTTCACACTCTTGCAAAAAGACTTCTTCACTTCAGCATTGTGTATTTATAGAATATGATTAACTGGTTCCATTTGTTGGCACTAATAAAAGTGTTTGAGTAGTTTATTTATACAGTAAATTTATTTTCCACATTCTTTTGTGTTATACTGTGATTTTTGACATCATTCTTGTTTGTGTATCTCAATTCCGAACCGTGTCTCTGATTTTCCATGTAGGCCGTTGTGGTTGGAGTTAACTCCGGAAGAAGAAGAAGTTGCTTCAATGCATATGGACATAATTAGGTGCTCACTTAATTTGTAACTTCTTTCCTTCCATTCATTTTATTAGTTTTAACTATTCTTTTCATTTTTCCAAAACCTTTGATGTTACTGGTAAGTTTCAGCTGAAATACTTAAAACCGAACCATTTTCTTCAACTCATCTATAATCGTCTTGGTCAGGCTAATTTGTTTGTGAATATTAGTTGGGAAATTTCAGTATTATTCAGCCTGGATCCGATTTTGGAACTATTTTTTTGATAGTCCCCGCTATTATTACCTAGTAATCTTCATGTTGTATTATTATATTAGTTACTTGGAGTTGTCAGATCTGTCCATGCTCCTTTGATGACACCGCCTATAGAATGTGTGCAGTTATAATCAGAATAAGAGGTGAAATCTTAGCTTTTGTTTGAACTTTTGATGGCAAGCAGTCAGCTGAATGGCAGCCATCATGATTGAAGCACAATGTTTTCTAATAAGAGTTCAAAGACTTCGATTGCTCAGTGCCCTGGTTAGTCTGTATCAAAAGTTTAGCAAAGAGCTCCTTTCTTCCTAATTAGTAATTATAACGCTTAAGTTAGATATTTGGAGCTCCTATATTGATCTTCTAAAAGTAAATCCTAGTATACTTTAAGAAGTTGGTAGCTTGACTCTGACTTACATGGCTGAATTATATAAGTGCATTTATTGAATGGAAGTTGAAACTGAAAATCTCAGCTTCTCTTACCAGGGCTATCATGCTGCTTTTACTGGTTATATAATACTAACAAAATATTTTTTGAAGTATCAACTGTCCAGTCCACTATTCTGATTTTGTCGTATTTCTAGTATAGGTCATATTTATTTTGCACTTTTTGTTTATAACTGAATACAAGTTTCAAATGTCAAGTAGCAGCAGCGTTGTTAGTTTTTTTTTTTTTTTTTTTGCCTTTCAAATTTGATTTTTTTAGGTTTTTTTTTCCTAAAAAGAAACGCTCTATTAATTTAATGATTTTGACATGCATTTTGGTCATTTAATTGCCAGGAAAAATGGATTTTCTTTGGAAGAAGATCCCCATGCTCCGGTTGGGCTACGCTTTAGATTGAAAGCAGTTCCCTTCAGTAAAAAGATAACTTTTGGAACTGAAGGTAGTCTTTGTTATCATTTTCTATTTCCTATACTTCAGCAGATTCTCGGTTTCTCTTTGTTTTATATAATGATTTATGGCATACTATGTTAATAAACCAACTCCCATAAAGCTCAACATGAGAGTAATTTTAGGAGCAATTGCCTCAGCTTTTTTTCATGTACAAAAACACAACATGGATTAATGTGATTGCTTTGAACCAAACTTAATTTTTTGTTTTTGTTTTCTTTGAGTGGCTTGGAGAAGGTGGGTTGACAAAGTGATTGGTAGCAGGTACTTATTGTTGATTTGCTTAGATTGACTATGATTCCATTGTTTGCTGGACCGCGCCGCTAAAGTTTAAGGGAGATAGCTCCTGCATTTAGACCTTTTCCTTGAAACTTCTCCTTTGATATATGATAGTAAATTTATCCATGCTAGGAGTTCCTCAACACCTGAACCCTGATTTGTTAAGTAGCCAAAGTTTGGAAAACTTTAAGCATGAATTGCTCAGTAAACTAGCAAGCTGTTCCTAGTTAATTCTCTGGGTATTAGATTTATCAACTACTAGCATAGGGCCCGCACTTTATGCGGGTTGAACACATCATCAATTTATATTTTGACCAATTTAAAACAACCAACTAAAGGAGACAACTTGCTAATCTCTTTCAAATTTATACAATTATGGATTTTCATTTCAATTAGAATAGTGAAAGGTTTCGATTTCAATTAGATTAGTATTTATCTTTCTTTAATATGATTTTTTAAATTTTTATTATTTTTTAACAATCCTACATGGCGCGTTGAAGGAGTATGAAAACATTAAACACACACATATATATAATATAACCCTACGTATACGGTAATATAATTTTATTATATAATTATAGATTTTTTTCAATAGAATAATGAAATATTTTGATTTTAATCTAATATTTATCTTTTTTAATATAATTTTTAAATTAAAATTTTTTAAATAATCTTACGGGGGCAGGAAAATATTTAACTTTTTTGGTTTTAATATGTTAAAAAATAGTTATTTTAGGTTTAGGTTTGAATTAATTAATATTTTATAATTATAGATTTTGATTTCAATTACAATAGTGAAAGATGATTTCATTTAGAATAAGAAAATATTTTTATTTCTGATTAGATTAGTATTTTTTATATATACATTGTAAAATTATATTTTATGTAATTATAAATTTTGATTTCAATAAGAATAGTGAGATTTTGAATTTAATTAAATTAGTATTTGTCTTTTTTAATAATTATAGGTTTATTATTATATAATTATTGATTTTGAATTCAAATAGATTAGTATTTTATTTTTTTAATATAACTTTTTAATAATCTCACGCTGTGCTTTGAAGAAGCATGAAAACTATTAAATTGCTTAACAATTAATTTGCTAATATAATTTAATAATTATAGTTTTTATTTTTATATCATTATAAATTTTTATTTCAATTAAAATAGTAGATTTTAAATTCAATTAGATTAGTATGTCTTTTTTTAATATAATTTCGTTTTTACTTTTATATAATTATAGATTATTAGATTTTGATTTCAATCAGAATAATTAAAGATTTTCAATTCAATTAGATTAATATTTGTCCTTTTTTAATATAATTTTTTTAAATTATATTTATTTTTTTAATAAAAGGAAAATTTTTGATATATATATACGTGTGTTTGTTATAAAGCCGTTGCTTCTAGTCTAAGAGTGGACATGACCCGTTGTGTAGGATTTACTTGCCCAAGAGAGCATGAAATAACAATGATTAACCTTCTTTGTACTTGAATTGGACAAGGTGTAAGAAAGTTCACTATAGGTCCGTTTGTTTCACCGTAAAATAATTTTTGTAATTAAAACATTTTCTATTGTAAAAGAAAGTGTTTTTTGGTGTTTCGTTATCGTTTGGAAATATTGTTTGAAAAACATTTTCAAATGTTTAATGCAAATAGGGATGGTAAAAATGTCCGAGTCCAGCCCGGATTCACATGGACCTGAAAGTAGGGGTGGCAGATAAGGGTGGCAATGGGCCGGGCCGGGCCCTGGCTTTAATAAGCCCGGCAAGAATTTTTTTGGCCCGGGCGTTGGAAAAGCTCGGCCCGGCTCGGGCCTGATCTCGGACCGGGCTTTATCCGGCCCGATTTTTATTAATAAAAAAAATTAATTTTTTTAATTTTTTATATATATATAATTTATTATATAAATATAAATACTATTCTTTTAAACCCGAGCCAGGTCGGGCCCGGGCTTAATTCGGGCCCGAGCCGGGCCTTTACTCCACTGGTCCGGCCCGAGCTTTTTTGTCACCCTTAGTAGTAGAAAATCCCGAGTCTAGTGCGACCCTAGGGAACCCGGGCTAGGACCTGATTTTTAATAGTAAAAAAAATATTTTTTTATTTATATAAATTATTTTTTAAAGTCTAATACAAAAAAAAAAACACTAAAAACATTGACACTATTATTATTATTATTTCAAGTATTTAAAAAATTTTAAAAATTAATTATATTATTAAAAAAATATATATATATGTTTTGAAAAAAGCCCGATCGTACAAAAACCTGGCTCGGCTCATTGCCACTTCTACCCGGACGAACAAATCCGTAAATTCTCGAGTTTGCAAAAAATACTTTTGGACTTGGGTAGTGAATTTCCGGACTCGAAATTTTTATTAATTTATATTTTAAAAAATTAAAAAATAAATACAAATATAATATAATTAAAAGTACAAAAAAATTGAAAGAAAAAATTTGTAAAAAGTTTAAAATATAAATTTATACAAAAATAATGTAATTAAAAAGTTTTAAAAAAATTAAATATAGATGAAAAAATAAATAAAAAATCAGGGTTATCGGACCTGTCCGGGTTATACCCAAATCCGGACCTAGTATACCTAGGTCCGGATCTGGATACTTTTTTTGGGATCCGTCCGGACCTGGATCAACCAAAACGTATCCGGGTCTGGATTCTTCCATCCCTAGGTTAGGCATATCCAAAAAGTATTTTAAAAAATATTTTCTGGTGGTTAGAACTTGAATATGATATATGAAAACTTTGGAAAGGAGGAAAAAATTTGTTAACCCAAAATGACTTATGGATTCGAAAAAAAGGTTAAACTTTTTCATTGACAGAAAACAGTTTACATTAACTAAGTTTTCTATAAGTATCCCAAATACCGTAAAATGAGGAAAATAATTTTTTGAAATTTTTTTTACTGCGAAACAAATGGATCCTAAATGCAAAGAAAAGCAAACATTAATGCTTAACAAACATAACCATAAATATCTACACATGAATCCAGGCTAAAGACATATAGTGCCATGTATTATGGAGACTTGCTTCTCCTAAACGCTTCAAGGTGGTCGTTCACTTCCCCAGGTAGCAGGCTTTGGTGCTTAATTCCTTGTAGGCACATAGTGTTGCTTGACAAATCAGATATTTCAATAAAAGATTTAACAGTAGAGACTTGAATGCAGTTGCTTCAAGGCACGCTAGGCTCTTAACCATCGATTAATATACTCATTTGTGTGGTATGCAGACTTGCTGATGTGAAACTTTTACAACTTGTCTTTAATGAAATTGAATGCATATTGGTGACATGGTGCGGCCAAGACATTAATCACTGGCATTTCTTTTTAACAGATGTTAAGGACCTGATTTCTACTCTTGCTGATAATCAAGGGGAATGCTCAATTATAAGTAGTTACAAAATGGACACTGCAGATTCTGTTTGCCCCTCTAGAGTTCGTTCTATGTTGGCATATCGTGCATGCCGATCATCTGTTATGATTGGTGATCCACTTGGAAGAAATGAGATGCGAAAGGTAACATTTATTCTATTTTATCTACTATGAGAAACTAGCTTTCAAATTTTTTGCTCGAGTAATTGAAGGAATAGGATAATATTATATCATATGTTTGAGCTTTTGTTAAATACTTGAACTGTCTTTTGATCTTGCGTGTGCTAGTTAATTCAACTAGTTTAATCTCTTGGGGGGTGGTTTGAGGTTCAAATCTCTCACACAGTAAATGCATATTTACATTTGGCTCG
>SKCR01050836.1:0-39040 GCA_019454045.1 Zanthoxylum bungeanum | reverse complement strand
GTTTTGTGGCAAAACAAGAGTGCTAGCACACTCCGGGATCATGCCAAGGTGATAAGGAAGTATACCCATGAGCAAGGAACGTTTTGATGAACTTGGAGCTCGTTTTTTCTTGATCAAAATGAGCAAAACAGAAGCACAAACTGCTGCAGTGGGCGCACATGAGCAGTGGGCAGTGAGCAAAATTTCATTTCGTTTTGTTGCCAAATCGTCTCTCAACCGCTCATCGATGTAAGTATTCCGCACTTCCGTCGTTGTATTTGCTTATGATTCATGCTTGAGTTTTGATCTTGGGACCTCTAGAAACTCCAACACCCAAATCCTAGTTCAGGACTAGAGATGACAGATGCCCTTATATCCTCGATTTATAGCTTGGAGGGTAGAATAGATTCACACCCCTAGTTCTAGTTCAGTGGCTTGGGGGACGGCGATACGTAACGCCACACGACCACTAGTTTCAGGGACATGTTGTGGCATGCTTTGGGGGACGGTGATATTGTAACGCCCCAATGTCATGGATTTGTACTCCTAGCTCTAGTTAGGCGTTTGGGGTGACGGCGATACGTAACGCCCCCATGCGTCAGGTTTTTCAAAGATAGATTCTAGCAACAGGTTTTCAAAGAAAAGGTTTTCAGAGATGCAGTTTTCAGAAATGATAAATTTTATAAAATAATTTTCATGAGAATAGACCTTTATAGAAAATCATCAGAGTTTTACAGACAAAACGGAGTTTCCTAGAAAGTTTTACAGAAAAAAAACCAATTTTCAAATAAGAAAATAGATTTAAAAAAAAACGGTTTTCTTAAGACCATTTCAGCTTTAGATACATGGAGATTTTCATGATAATCCTTGTACATAACTGTTTACTTTTATAAAAGAATTGATTCGAACAGACTGCCAAATTGGAATTTCATGTAGAGATATTTTCCTTGATATGGAAGTTCAGCCATACCTAATTCTGATTTGATAGTCAATATCATAGTATGTTATAAGTATGTATCTTGTATAAATTGCACGTTGAGATGCATTATCGATTGTGTAATATTAATGTAAGGGTGAGTATTGGGTGTTTATTACATTTAGAATGCAGTTTGTGAGGATTCCAATGGATGGAATCAAACGTCGGTATCTTACATTGTATAGAGGTTTGAGGTTTCAGCTCAGTGTTCAGTAAAGGTTTTACACCTCATAGTTAGCAAAATTTTATGTTTTAGCTCACGTAACTCATATTATGTAACCAGCCATAGTTTAAGCTGGCTAAACCACCACGGGTTTAAGATGGCCTTAGCCGTGGGTTTGGGTGGTTTGGTAGATAATATGTTAGTTCCGATTATGAGAAATTTGATGTTGCTAGTATATAAAGTATAGCTACAGTGTGGATAGAGACTATGTATGTATGTGGATGAATGTTTCTAGATTGGTGTATGAGAGATGCCATAATTCCGTAGATGTGAGGTATAGTGTGAATTCGAGAAGATAAGTTCATTACATTATTGCATTTAGTATAGTAAGCAAACTATCCAGGTATAATATTAGTAAACGACCATAAGATAAAGATGAGATTTATATGTTTGTGTATTTACAAATATATGATTCTTATTTTAGTTCTTATTGTTACTTGATATATTTACATAAGATGTGAGTTACTTACTAAGATTTATAGGTCACACCCCGACTGTTTGCTAGCTTTGCAGGTTCGGAGTGGACTACAGTGTTAGAAGATTCTAGAAGCATCTTGTAGACAGCGGATCACCCGAATATAGTCAAGTTTGTCATGAGTCGTTGTATTGTTTTGGGCTCCCACAGCCTTAGTTTTATTTAGTTGTATCATATGTGAAATTTTAATCGTTCTGAGCACGTAGTTGTTTATAGTTATTATGTATTATGTCAGGTCGGAGGCCTATTTGCTTATGAATTGAGAATAATGGTTTGTATTTGATATCAGGACACCTCGAGGTGCTGGACTTGATCCAGGTTTCATGATTTTTTTAGCATAGGTCATGCCGAAATTTAGTAACATCATAGGCTTATGGAGATGGGTTTTACTGTCTCCTGACAGTAGCATCCTTGATTCGAACGGGATATTACACTATGTTTAATCTTCCGCTGGATGATCGAGACCAGTATCTAATGCAACTTAAACAAAAATAAAAAAACAAATATAATATTTACAAAAAGAAAAGAAAAATAAAATAAAGAAATAAAGAAAAAGAAAAGGAAAAAATTATTCTATCTACTAATTTGTATTCCCCGGCAATGATGCCAAAACTTGACACTCTCTAAAAGTGGTTTTTTACTCCCAAATATAAGAGTGTCGAAGTAATAAAATAACCTGATAAGTCCGGGATCGATTCATAGGGAATATATTTTTAGAATGATAAAATAATAATTAAAGCCAAAGGAAAAAGATTGATTTGTTTGAAGTTGTTTGGAGAATT
This sequence comes from Zanthoxylum bungeanum, assembly GCA_019454045.1. Lineage (NCBI taxonomy): Eukaryota > Viridiplantae > Streptophyta > Magnoliopsida > Sapindales > Rutaceae > Zanthoxylum > Zanthoxylum bungeanum. Next base: position 36,605 of record SKCR01050836.1, on the reverse strand, counting down.
TGAATTAAATGATAACAATAAAAAAAAATGATGGGGCTTTGGGATGCATTTTTAATATTTTATATTTAGAAATCTCACTTTTTATAATATTGTAGGCACTGCATTTTTGCATGTAAGTCCCGATGATGAGCCTCCAGCGGAGGCACTACCTTTTTATGTCGTGGGAGTCACGAGAAACGGACGTCGGAAGGGAATAATTGAGAATTAATGTTTCGTTGGATTTCATTCGCTCGTTTAACTTCGGTCTTGTCCGTCGGATTTCCGTTGCAACATTTCCTTGGCCCAAACACCAAACCCACGCCCCTAAGCCCACCAAAACCAACCAAATCACACCCCAAGCCCACCAACACCAAGGCCCACGCCCATTACACAACATTTACCTCTCCACCAACTATTCATACAACCAAATTAACCTTTTACCATCCATGCCCCCCACACATTTGACCTACAATTTACCTTAATCCCCTTTTTTCAACAAGTTTCCAAGCCATTAATGTCATCCCCCCTCCAAGTCAAAAGAAACCACAAATCACCTTTCTTTTTCAACAAGTTTCCAAGCCATTAATGACATTTCCCAACACCATTTAATTCACTAACCCCACACCCATGACTTAGCGTTCCCTTTTCCATTTTTTCAACAAAGCAAGTCCTTCTCCTTCTCAAACAAGGAAGCCCCCATCCCTTTGCCTATATAAACAACCATTTTCTCCCTTGAAACCCCTGGCATCTTCATAGCACCTTCATAGAACAAAGACATCACAAAAAACACCCTATTTTCTCAAGCTCATACACAAAATCTGCCGCACATTGCACCCTCCACTCTCAGCCAACTACTCACGCCACAAACCTGTGAACCCCATTATCCCACGCAAGTGAACCCCACAAATCAGCTTCTCAACGCCACTTGCCCCTGCCTCTTTAAGCAAACACACCCACACACCTAACCACACAGCACACTCACCCAACTCCACGACACCTGCTCCTTGCCCACACGCCTAGCCACACAGCACACTCACCCAACTCCACGACACCTGCTTTTTGCCTTCACGCCTAACAAGCCCTTCACGTTTAGCCCTCATTCCACCCTTTAAAGCCACGTCCATTCAGCCCATTTATTTCAGCCACTGCTCACGCCACCAGACCCCAAACCAGCCCCCCTCAAACACGTCCAACTAGCCCCTTATTTCAGCCACTGCTCACGCCTGAAGACCTCAAACCAGCCCCTGAAATCGTCCCAGCACACCACCAAAACTGCACTGAAAATCAGCCTTATAACCACCGAAAATTCCTCCAAAACTACCCCCCACATCACCAAAAATCTGTCCTAAAACAGTCCAGATTTTACCTACCGCAAAAACCACAAAACTGCACAGTTTTATCACTCAACTGCACCCGCAAAACCGTGAACTGCACCCGCAGAAATCTGCCTAAATACCACAAACCAGTAAGACAAATACCGTGACCAGAAACACCGCGAAACGGAGTGAAAACAGCGACCCGAACAGCGAAACAGCAAGGAAAAACGCCAAACCAGTAAACCGGGGGAGTTGCGGAGCATCAACCCTTCCGACGGTCGTGTAACTCGCTTCCGAGAGACGACCAAATAGGTTAGACCTGAGGGCACCCTTTTTGTTTATTCTCTTTTATTCGTATTTATTTTATTGCTTTATTTCGTATGAGTATTGTGGATTGGTGCATGATGTGATTTCCGGATGAATGGAATATGTGTTCTCTCTTGCGGTATATCGGATGGAAACCCGGACGTAAATTCCGTAGCCGAATTTGAATGGACGGTATTGTGGTTTGCACTCGGGATACAATGCCACGTACCACTTGAGAGACACACGTATTTCGTTTCATCCAACCTTGTATTCGAGCATGATTTAGTCTAGTAGATTATTTAGCATGATTTAGTCTAGTATGTTGTTTATTTTTTAAGCAGATGATTATGTTACTTCTTTATGCATGATTTAGTTATTTTCTTTCGCAATAGGAGTTTAATTTACGTTTATGTTTAGGTTGTTATTTATTTTTCGTATTTGATAATTCAACACGCTCATTGTGTGATCTCGTATGTTTGCCGTTATGATAACTAACTTTTAAAGCATGCAAACTTAGATTTAAGCCGTATACGAATTTGGGTGTAGGTTACCTTTTTTGCAAATGTATGTTGAGTAGACTTGGTTAAAATTACAAAATTCTGTTCATTACAAGTGACATAAGTAAGGGACCATTCCGAACCAAAAGGTTTGAGGTCTTCCCTTGCGAGGGGTGAGTGCGGCCTTAAATCATTTTCCAGTTCACACTGGGTGGCGACTCCATTTTATTTCTCCGGTTTAGTTCCCCCGCGGGCTACTCCGTACTCCCGACCAGGCAGCGAGCCTGGAACATCGTTGCCGATTTCTGTGTCCTACAGTCTGGCGACTCCACTGGGGATAGAGAATCGGCCCCGAAATAATGTCTTGTAATGTTTGTGATTTGTGCTTTAATTAACCACGACTACTGTGGGTTTAGGGAGTTTAATCAAAGGCATTATTAAGGCTAGGTGATGGTTTGGTGTCTTCCTTCACTCACTACCTTTCTATAAGGAAAAGCCGTGAATGCACCTAGATAATCATTCACCCATAGCTCACTGTGACAGACTAATTTGAAGGACTTGTTGTTAATTCCTGTCACCAAGCGATAAGAGCCTAAGGGGCTTGGGTACTTAAGAGAGCCTCGCTCCACCCTCCCTCTGGGGAATCTACAACGGGAAATCCATTTGACAGTCAGTCACACACCATAAATCGTTGGCACGTACCTTAAGGTATAAAAAAAGTGCGTTCACTTGGTCGTTTGAACCCTTGAGTGGGGAGTCCTAGTTGTGGGCAATCCTTCGTCAACGAGAGCCTTTGTTTACACTCCTAAAACCTACATGTGAACCTTAGTTGTATAACCAGTAGAAATTATCTCTTTATGTTTATGTTTGGACCATCATCATTAGGATTCAGTTGGACCTTTTTGTCATGAGATATGAACTTGTTGGGCCATTTAAATAGAGACGAGTTCATGTCCTTTGACAATTGGGCAAAAGCCTCTAAAATACCGATGGGCCATTTTGTGTTTAGACCTCTTATCATTTGAAGTTGTTTAGCCATGTTATCGCAAAAGTGTAAGCCTGTCGGGCCTTTTCAACTGGGACAAGTTTTCACCGTGCGATAGTACGATTGAATACTTTGAAATGATAATGGGCCGACTTATATATTCCATACATCGCACGCATCTCATGCATACACGCATCATGTTACCCCTGTGTCTTAAAAGCCATCATAGATATCTGTTGGGTTAGAGAAGAAAGAAAGTCTTTTCAAGAAAGGTTTAGCAAACATGGACATCGGGAAAAAGGAAGCCGAGAAACAGAAAATTTTACGGCAAGGATAGAAAGACCATGGTGGGCCCAAAAAAAAAGAAAAAAAAGAAAAAAAAAAAAAAAAAAAGAGAAAAAAATTGTTGTTTGTTTTTAGTCCTTAATAGTTAGGCATAAGTCCAATGATGAAATCATTTGCTTTAGGGTGAAATCTTAGAAACGACAAACTCTTGATGTGCTTTTATCTGATACTTTGAGTGATTGATCTATGTTAGACTCGTAAACACTTCACTATAGGTTCTTAGCGGTGAAAACCTGAGTAGTTTGCAAGGTGACTAGTTGAAGAAATTGTAGGTCGGTGAATGACCGTTTGCTTAGAAGTCTATCTTGTTTACTTATGCTACGATATATGATATGGTTGGAAACAAAGAAAAAGTCTCTGAAAGAAAAGAAAAGAAAATTTGATGAGCGGAAAATATATCAATATTTACCGCCCCTTTTACTTAATATTTTGTTTAGTTTCTCGGGTTTGATGAACGTTTTGATGTGTTTTAGTTTATTTTGCAGATAAAATAATATTGGGACTTAATGAAATCATTTAGGATGAAATATGGGTCAAATAAGGGCAATTATTGGACTTGATATTTTAATTTTGGAGATTGAAACTTGAAAGGGCGTTTTGACGAAGTGCAGTTTTGGAAATTCCAGTTTTGCGCATCTGTCGTAATTTAGGCATAACTGTTACTCAGATATCGGATTGAGCTGATTCAAGTTCCAGCTTAAAGAAGACTCAAAGATCTACAACCTTCAAAGACAAAATAATTTCGAATTCTGAAGATTTCATTCCCGAAATTAATGAACCATCCAGAAGTGTGTAGTGTGTAATTATTAAAGTCACTTTCAATCATTTTCAAAGCAAAAAATAAATTAATAAATAAATATTAAAAATTATCAAATCATCACCAAACATGATAAGAGATTAGTGGAGCAATTAATAATTGATTTGGTGGAGCAATTAGTGGAGCAATTAATAATTGATTTGGTGGATGATTTGATGGAGGCAAAATTTTGCCTATAATACCAAGCCATTTCATTTGTAAAATTCATACTTTCTTCTAAGGAATTCCTTAAGAATACTAAGAAGATTGTATCTTGTTGTTTATTTATAGCTTTCAGTAATTAATTTCCGCTTTCGCACTTTCTTTTCTTTACTTTTCAGTTTTTACTTTCCGCAATTTACTTTTACGCACAAATTTTCTTTCTTTAATTTTCAATTTTTACTTTTCAGTAATGAGGAGGTAACTCCCATTTGCTGGGGTAAAAGGTAAAACTTTTATGACTAATATTTAGATTAATCTCCCTTAATTATAATATATAAACTAGTTAAAACCTGACTTAACGAGGATACCGCCATATTGGTCGGTTGGTAATTATTTAAATTGGTTTTAACCTGACTAAACTGGATACCGCCTGATTGGTCGGTTGGTAATTAATTATTAATTGACTTAATCTGGATACCGCCTATATGGCTGGTTGGTAATTATCATGCAAAGTTAATATATTATATTAGGGAGATATCTAAATAGAAGTAATAAAAGCGGATCCTTTTACCTCAGCATTTTCTTTTATTGTACTTTTACTTTATTTACTTTTCAGCAATTTACTTTCAGCATTTACTTTTCAGCAATTTACTTTTCAGCAATTTACTTTCAGCATTTTACTTTTCAGCATTTACTTTTCAGCAATTTACTTTTCAGCAATTACTTTCAGCAATTTACTTTTCAGCAATTTACTTTCAGCATTTACTTTCAGCATTTAATTTTCAGTATTTAATTTCAGCATTTACTTTCAGCATTTTACTTTTCAGCAATTTACTTTTCAGTATTTAATTTTTAGTATTTTACTTTATGTCTTTTATTTTATTTAAGTTTTTACTACCTGTAAATATGTGTCGTAACTAAGCCATTTATCTGGGATTGTGATGAAATCCAATATCACCGGTTTATAAGGGGTTAAATATATTTTGGGTAATATAAAGGTTTATTTATTGAGTCTTAATCCTAATGCTTTTTATTAACTGGCCATTAATAAAATTGAACTGGTAATCTAAAATGAACTAGACATAGAGATTTTAGGTTTAAGACCTTAGACTTAATAGCCCACGATCTTACTTGAGGATAGATAACCCTTTAATAGATTTCCTTACAGGATAGGAATATACCTGTCGGGCGGGGGTAGCCATAATTGGAACTTAAACTTAATGAATCCAGATATTTGGTTGACATAGACATATGGTTCAATTGGGTTAAACTGGGTATTTGTGTCTGACCATCGACAGAGGCTTACACATAATTAGTGTTCCAGGTTAATAAATCAATATATTACCCAACTTTAAGATAACCACTTCATCTTTAAAATGATATTGGAAGAAATCACAACCCTAGATAGTTTTTAATATTAAATTTTCTTAAAATCTACTTTCGAACAATGTTATTTACTTGTTTTTAAATTTAGAATCGTCACCATTTCAAATCAATCAAACAACCTGTTAGATACTAGTAATCATTTGACCTCATAAAATTAATAGATTAGATATTAAGTCCTCGTGGGATCGATATTTTTATACTACTTGAACGATACGTGCGCTAAGGAGAATGATATGTATAACTGTTGAGACTAGTTCATGGCTTATAATATAGCATGTTGATATGGAATGCCCACCATAGGTTCATCTTGACCAAGTGCAAACAATGAAGAGCAGAGAGTTAAATCAAGTCTGGAGGCGACCAGTCTACCACCTTGTGAATCAGGGATGTACCAAGAACTTGAGTCATGAGACAATGAGGGTTGAACAATCACCAGAAAATAACCAGCAAGAGGAAACTGTAAGCAGACCCAGAGGGCGATCAAAGACAGTTACAGGCAAAGGACACCGGGGGAACTGGCAGAAGACCTAACCCGACGGAATAGGAAATTCATCCATGCATGCATGCATACACGTAACGCACCTGCATCCTTTTTGTGTCTTGTTTTGTTCACAGGTTTTAAAGAAAAGAAGAAAGCGACAAATGTAAGCCAACCAGAAACAGTAACACACAATCAACGGGTTGGGAACAAAACCCACTCTCCATCCAGTTCGGGAACAAAGCCCACAATCAAAAGTTCGGGAACAAAGCCCACATTCAGTAGAGCTTGTGAACAAAGCCCACAATCAACACATTTCAGGAACAAAGCCCACAGTCAACATAATTCGGGAACAAAGCCCAGGGGAATAAAGCCCTATCTCAAAACAGCTCGGGAACAAAGCCCAGGGGAATAAAGTCATATCTTGACACAGCTCGGGAATAAAGCCCAGGGGAATAAAGCCCTATCTCAACACAATCGGGAACAAAGCCCAGGGAATAAAGCCTACATTCAGTACAGTTCGGGAAGAAAGCCCAAGGGAATAAAGCCCTATCTCAACACAGTTTGGGAGCAAAGCCCACTCTCTACACAGCTCGGGAATAAAGCCCACAGTCAGCTCCGTTCGGGAACAAAGCCCAGGGAACAAAGCCCACGTTCAGTACAGCCGGGGAATAAAGCCCTATCTCAAAACAGCTGGAATAGACCCAGAGGAATAAATCCCTATATTGACATAGCTCGGGAACAAAGCCCAGGGGAATAAAGACCTATCTTAGCATAATCGGGAACAAGACCCACAATCAGGAACAAGACCCTCAACTCAAATTGGGAACAAAGCCCATGGGAATAAAGCCCTATCTTAGCACAATCAGGAACAAGACCCACAACTCAGGGAACAAGACCCTCAACTCAAATCGGGAACAAGACCTACAATTTAGGGAATAAGACCCTCAACTCAAATCGGGAACAAGACCCACGGGAACAGACCCACATTGCAGGGAATAAGAACCCTCAACTCAGATCGGGAACAAGACCCACGGGAACAAGACCCACAATTCAGGGAATAAGACCCTTATCTTAACTCAGCACGGTTAAGAAATGGACCACTATCACTCGCCGAAAATGGAACTCCGGAAATGGAGCATGGTTCAGAAATGGACTACAATCACATCATCAGTATCTGTATCAGTTTTTCCGGGTATGGCACTCTGAGGGCGAGGCCCACATTATTATCAGTATTAGTCCGACCGAGTATGGCACTCTGGGGGCGAGGCCCATATCATTATCAGTATTAGTCCGACAGAGTATGGCACTCTGGGGGCGAGGCCCATATCATTATCAGTCTTTTCCGGGTATGGCACTCTGGGGGCGAGGCCCACATCATCAGATTAGTCTTGACGGGTATGGCACTCTGCGGGTTGAGGCCCATCATTATCAGTTTTTGTCGTGTATGGCACTCTGGGGGTGAGGCCTACATCATCAGAATTAGTCTTGCCGGGTATGGCACTCCACGGGTTGAGGCCCACATCATTATCAATATTGGTCTAGCCGGGTATGGCACTCTAGGGGCGAGGCCCGTATTAGCAAGCAGTATCAGTCTTGCCGGATATGGAGACATCATATCAGTTTTGCCAGGACGACACTCCAGGTATGGAGATATCACTGTGACACTCCGGGTATGGAGACACATCAGTATCAGTTTTGGGGATGAGCCCCAAGGTTGAGGCCTACATCAGTATCTGTTTTTTGGGGTGAGTCAGGGTCGAGGCCCACGTCAGTATCGATTCGGGGATGAGTTCCAGGGTCGAGGCCCACATCGGCATCAGTATCAGTTTCGGGGATGAGTATCGATGTAGTGGGCACCTCGACCTTGGGCACATCGACCCAGAAATACAACCGACAACAGGGGCACCTCGACCCAACACCGCTGACAATAGGGACCTCGCCCTCGAACTGATGATGTAGTGGGCACCTCGACCCGAACTACAACCGACAATGGGGGCACCTCGACCCTGGGCACCTCGACCCAACACCGCTGACAATAGGGACCTCGCCCTCGAACTGATGATGTAGTGGGCACCTCGACCCTGGGTACCTCGACCCGGAACTACAACCTATAACGGGGGCACCTCGACCCTGGGCACCTTGACCCAACACACGCTGACAATAGGGACCTCGCCCTCGAACTGATGATGTAGTGGGCACCTCGACCCTGTACAGCTCGACCCGGAACTACAACCGACAACGGGGGCACCTCGACCCAACACCGCTGATAATAGGGACCTCGTCCTCGAACTGATGATGTAGTGGGCACCTTGACCTTGGGCACCTCGACCCAACACCGCTGATAATAGAGACCTCGCCCTCGAACTGATGATGTAGTGGGTCCTCGACCCTGAACTGGTACTGATGTGGGCCTCGCCCCCAGACTGACACTGATGTGGGCCTCGCCCCAAACTGATATGGGCCTCGCCCTAAACTGATACTAGTGTGGGCCTCGCCCTGGGACTAATCCCCAAGCTGATATTGATGTAGGCCTCGCCCCGGATTGATACTGATGTGGGCCTCACCCCCAGACTGAAACTGATGTGGACCTCGCCCCAAACTGATATGGGCCTCGCCCCAAACTGATACTAATGTGGGCCTCGCCCCAAACTGATGTGGGCCTCGCCCCTAGACTGATATGGGCCTCGCCCCAAACTGATATTGATATGGGCCTCGCCCCCAGACTGATACTGATGTGGGCCTCGGCCTTGGACTCATCCCCAAAACTGATGTTGATGCTGATGTAATGGTTCATTCCCGAACTGTACTGTATGAGATGGTCCATTCCTGAACCGTTACTGTGAGGTGGTCCATTCCTGAATTGTTACTGTGAGGTGGTCCATTCCCGAACCGTGCTCCATTCTCGGAGTTTCATTCCCGGCTTTTGTTCATTCATGAACTGTGTTTCCATTCTCGGATTGTCATTCACGCTTGTTCATTCTCGAACAATACTGAATGTGGGCTTTATTCCCAGAGTGCCATACCCGACAAAACCGATGATGTGTCTCCATACCCGGAGTGCTACTGTAATATCTCCATCCCCAGAGTGCCGTACCTGGCAAAACTGATCTGATATCTCCATACCCGAAGTGCCGTACCTGGCAAAACTGATATGATATCTCTATATCCAGAGTGCCGTACCTGGCAGAACTGATATGATATCTCTATATCCAGAGTGTCGTACCTGGCAGAACTGATACTGAACCAATGTGGGCCTCGCCCCCAGAATGCCATACCCGGAAGAACTAATACTGAACCAATGTGGGTCTCGCCCCCAGAATGCCATACCCGGCAGAACTAATACTGAACCAATGTGGGCCTCGCCTCCAGAATGCCATACCCGGCAAACCTGCTATTGATGCTGATGATAATGTGGGCCTCGCCCCTAGAGTGCCATACCCGGCAAAACTGATGTTGATAATAATGTGGGCTTCGCCCTATGATTCATTCCTGGATTCATTCTAAAACGTTGACAGCGTGGGCCTCGGCCCTAGGATTTTCTCGGGAACTGTTGGCGATGTGGGCCTCAACCCTGGGATCCTGAAACTGCTGGTGATGTGGGCCTCAACCCTGGGATTCATTCCCGGATTCATTCCAAAACTCTGACGGTGTGGGCCTCGACCCTGGGATTCATTCCCGGATTTATTCTAAAACTCTGCTGATGTGGGCCTCGGCCCTGGGATTCATTCTCGGATTCATTCCAACCTCTGCTGATGTGGGCCTCGACCCTGGGATTTATTCCTGAAACTGATGATGCTATGTTGTTGTTTCTGGTGGGCTTGTCTTTGCCACTTTCTCTTTTTCTTCTTTTGAGACATGTGAATACAAAACAAAACAAACCACAAAAGGGATTGCAAAATATGTTACGTGTATGCATGCATGCATGAATGAATTTCCTATTCTGTTGGGTTAGGTCTTCCACCAGTTCTCCAGGTGATTGGTCAGTCTTCTCTATGTCCCCAGTCTTGATTTATCTTTCTGTTCTCCACTGTTTGCACTTGGTCAAGATGAACCACATGGTGGGGCCTTCCATATCATACTATATCACATGCTACGAAATAGTCCCAATAGTTACACATATTAATGCCCTGAAAGAATGCCCAGTATTGAAACAAGAGAACCTTCAAAACACTCGATGCAACTCAAATCCAAGTCTTTGAATAAATGATCTAAGCCAGACTCAAAGTGTGTGTGTGCAAAGGTTCCTTTGCGAATTCATCCCCAGGTAAGCCAACTCAATGATTTCGTTTCAAAAATCAGGATCGATGGGTCAAACCAACCTAGATGTCTCAATTATGCCTGAAGTTGCTTTTCTATGCTCAATGTGGTATGGTTTTCTTTTCTTTTTTGTCTCTTTCTCTTTCTTTTCATTTTGAACTTCTTCTTTTTTCTTTTCTTTTTCTTTTTCTTTTTTTTTCTTTCTTTTTTTTTCAACACACCTACCCTTTAAGTAGTAGCATTTCTCCTCATGGTGGTCCTAATACTCGCCCATGGGTAGCTTCACGCTTATCGGTTATAGGTGGTTCAATTCTTTTCTTTAGAGACTTTTCTTTCATTTTCAACCATACCACACATCATAACATAAGCAAATCAAGATAGACATCTAAGCAAACGGTCATTCACCGACCTACAATTTCTTCAACTAGTCACTTTGCCAACTACTGAGGTTTTCACTGCTAAGAACCATAATCAAGTGCTTACGAGTCTAACATAGATCAATTACTCAAATTATCAGATAAAAGCACGTCAAATGTTTATCGTTTCTAAGGTTTCACCCTAAAGCAATCAATTTCATCATCGGACTTATGCCTAACTATTAGGACTAAAAACAAACAAATTTTTTTCTTCTTTTTTTTTTCTTTTTTTTTTCAACACACCTACCCTTTAAGGTAGCATTTCTCCTCATGGTGGTCCTAATACTCGCCCATGGGTAGCTTCACGCTTATCGGTTATAGGTGGTTCAATTCTTTTCTTTAGAGACTTTTCTTTCATTTTCAACCATACCACACATCATAACATAAGCAAATCAAGATAGACATCTAAGCAAACGGTCATTCACCGACCTACATTTCTTCTTCAACTAGTCACTTTGCCAACTACTGAGGTTTTCACTGCTAAGAACCATAATCAAGTGCTTACGAGTCTAACATAGATCAATTACTCAAATTATCAGATAAAAGCACGTCAAATGTTTATCGTTTCTAAGGTTCACCCTAAAGCAATCAATTTCATCATCGGACTTATGCCTAACTATTAGGACTAAAAACAAACAATTTTTTTTCTTCTTTTTTTTTTCTTTTTTTTTTCATTTTCTTTTTTTTCATTTTTTTTTCTCTTTTTATTTTCTTATTTTCTTTTTTTTTTCTCTTTTTTTTTGAAGGCCCCCCCAATGGTCTTTCTATCCTTGCCGTATGGTTTTCTGTTTCTTGATTTCCTTTTCCCTGCTATCCATGTTTGCTACACTCTTCTTGACAAGTCTTCTTTTACCCCTAACCCAACGGATATCTATGATGGCTTTTAAGACACAGGGTTAACAAGATGCGTGTATGCATGAGATGCATGAGAGACGTGCAATGTATGTAATATATAAGCTCATTTAAATTTTTTTACACTAGTTGGCTCATTATCATTTTAAAGTATTCAATCATACTATTGCGTGGTGCAAACTTGTCCCAGTTGAAAAGGCCCAACAGGTTTACACTTTGCGATAACATGGATAAACAACTTCAAATGATAAGAGGCCCAAACATAAAATGGCCCATCGACATTTAGAAGCTTTTGGCCCAACTGTCAAAGGACACGAACTCGTCCCAGTTTAAATGACCCAACAAGTTCACATCTTTTGACAAAAGATCCAACCAGATCCAAATGACGACGGTCCAAAACATCAACATAAAAAAAATAATTTCTACTAGTTCTACGACTAAGGTTCACATGTGGGTTTACGGGAGTGCGGACAAAGGCTTTCGCTGACGAAGGCTCTCGCTGACAATGCCTTTAATTAAACCCCTTCAACCCACTGTAGACACGGTTAATTAAAGCACAAATCCAATCATTACAAGACATTATTTCGGGGCCAATTCTCTATCCCCAGTGGAGTCGCCAGACTGTAGGACACAGAACTTGACGACGCTGTTCTAGGCTTGTGGCCTAGTTGGGAGTACGAAATATCATGGAGTCGCCACCCGGTGTGAACCGGGACAAAGATTTAAGGCCTCACACACCCCTCGTAAGGGAAGACCTCAAACCTGTTGGGTTTGGAATGGTCCCTTACTTATGCCACTTGTAATGATGTGATTTGTGCAATATCTTATCTGAATCTACGCAACATGCTCAAGAACAACCTATATCTAGTTCACGCTCATAAAGATAAATCCTACGTCTTAGTTTGCATGCTTGGAAAGTAAGTCCTCATAACACACGACAACACAAGGAAATCTCATGAACATGTTTCAATTATATAATGCGAAAAGCAAACAACAACATAAACCTAATGCAAATTCCAAATGCAAAACGAATAACTAATCATGCTTAAAAATAAACAACTAAATCATGCTTACAAAAATAAATAACGTACTAGAAACCTAATCATGCTCAAATACATGGTTGAATGAAACGAAATATGTGTCTCTTAAGTGGTACGTGGCGTTGTATCCCGAGTACAAACCGCACTACCGTCCATTCGGATTCGGCTACGGAATTTACGTCCGGGTTTCCATCCTATATACCATAAAAGGAAACACATATTCCGCTCATCCAGCAATCACATCATGCCTCAAACGACTCTCATGCGATAATATTTTTTAAAATAAACAAAATAAATGAAAGATAATAAATAAAAGGGTGCCCTCAGGTCTAACCTCTTTTGTCGTCTCTCGAAAGCGCGTTACACGGCCGTCGGAAGGGTTGATATTCAGAAACTTTCCTGGTTCACTAATCCAACGTTTTTCCTCGCTGTTTCACTGTTTGGGTTGCTGTTTTCACTCCGTTTCACTACTGTTTGTGTTGTATTTTATGGTCACTGTTTCAGGTGCATTTAGGGACTGTTTTGCGGGTTATTTGGACTGGTTTGGGCAGTTTTTGGATTATTTTAGCTGTGCAATTTTTGGGTGCAGTTTCGGGGTGTTTTCTGGACAATTTTAAGGCAAATAGGGGACTGTTTTGTGGGTTATTTGGATTGGTTTGGGCTGCGCTTTTGGGAGGTTTAAAGGGAAGTTTTTGTCACTATATTGCGGCAGTTTTGGGGATGCAGTGATGGGTGTTTTTCGGTGATTTGTGAGGCAGTTTACTGGCTGAATTGAAGGGCATGCGTGAGTGTTTTAAGGGGTCAGTACGTGAGGGGTTTGAGGGTGCAATTTAGGAGGGTTTTCATGGTGAGTTAAGGGGCAGGTGGCGTGCGTGGCATGGTGTGTGGGTTGTGCGCTGGATCAATTGAGGGGCTATGTGTGCGCTGCTTAAGCGTTGAAGGTGTTGAGCGCAAATGACGTGCGTGGTTGAGCGGCTTTATGATTGAGGGATACGTGGATGTGCTGTGTTGAATGTGTGGTCAATGGGCAGTTTATTTGTGAGGGGCTGTGTGTGTCTTGGTAAGTGACGTGTGTGTGCGTTGTGGTTGACCTGTGTGTGTTGACCTGTGTGTGTTCGGTTTGTGCTGCTTTATTCGGTTTGGTGGCTTGTTGTGTTGGCTTCTTTTGTTCGTTTTTGTTGTGTTAGAGAAAATAGAGAGGCCGCTGGTTTAAGGGTTAGGGCTGAAGTGGTGCTTTAGGGTTTGTGTCTCTTGTGTGGTCTTTGTTGTTCACGGTGTGAGAAGAGAGACGTGTGAGTGGTCTGTGAGGAGAGAGGGTGTGGGTGTCGACAGAGATGGATGAGAGAGAGAGACCAGTGAGGCCGTCTAGGGTTTTTTTGGCGTGAAGAGGGTTTATTGTTCTTTTGGCCGTGAATGTTAGGGAAGAAGGAGGAGGTCACTAGGGTTTGCACGGTTGTGTTATATAGTTGCATGTGTTAGGGTTTGGTATGGGTTTTGAAAGGAAACAATCATGTTAAAAGGGAAGGAATTTGATTAGATTATTTAGGGAAAGAAATAATTGTAATTGGTGGGGAATTTCTTAAATTAGGGGAGTGATTGATTTAAATTTAGGAAGAGATTTACTTAATTTTGGTATTAGTTTTAATTTAATTTAAATTTAATTTGTGAATTTAATATAATTAAGATTTCAATTTAATTGGTTTGTGATTTTTTTAGATTAGGAATTTAATTGGCTATTTAATTTAATTGGTTTTAATTTAATTAGATTTAATTTTAATTTGTGACATATATTTTAAATGTTTTAATTATCTTTTGGATTGGGCTTGGGTGAGATGGGCTTGGTGTGTGTCTTAGTGATTTGTGGGCCTGGGCTAAGGTTAAGTGGTTTGCGGGGGTTTTGGGCCGAGGATAATTTTTAAACAGAAATCCAACAAGCGAATCTGAAGCTAATCCAGCGAATTTAATCCGATCATGAGTCAATTCTTGACTCTTCCCTTCCGACGTCTGTTTCTCGCGGCTTCCGCAACTTAAAAGGTAGTGCCTCCATACGAGACTCATTATAGGGACTTACATGCAAAAAATGTAGTTCCTACAGTTACCTTTTTTGCAAATGTATGTTGAGTAGACTTGGTTAAAATTGCACAAATCCGTTCATTACAAGTGACATAAGTAAGGGACCATTCCGAACCAAAAGGTTTGAGGTCTTCCCTTGCGAGGGGTGAGTGCGGCCTTAAATCATTTTCCCAGTTCACACTGGGTGGCAACTCCATTTTATTTCTCCGGTTTAGTTCCCCCGCGGGCTACTCTGTACTCCCGACCGGGCCGCGAGCCCAGAACATCGTCGCCGATTTCTGTGTCCTACAAATATATAAATGATCATTATAACCCAATTAATTTACTTTTAAAATCAACTATGCCAAAACATATAAAACCGGCCATAAAGGTGGTAGTCATTTCTATTGATAACTAGTCCTGCCAAGGTATTAAATATGCCAAAAATATAAAACCAGCCATAAAGGCGGTGATAACGTTTGTCTATAATAAGTCCAGTTAGGTACTCAATTATGCCAAAATCGTATAAACCAGCCATATAGACAGTAGAAAAATTTATCAATAATTAATCTACATCTCATTTAATTATTATTCATTACTATTTATATATTATAATATAAGTAAGATTAATCTAAACTTAAATAAAAAATTTTCACCCATTCCCTCAGTAGAAAGTAATTAGCTATTCATACTGTAATTAAAAACACACATAATTTTATTACTAAAATTAAAAACATTACAAGAATTTATATAAATAAGATACAATCTTCACTCCTTAAGAAGAAATGAAAGAAAGTATGAAATGAAAATGAAAATGAAATTATGACTTCTATTTATAGGCAAAAATAAAGACTTCCACCACTTTCTCCATTTTATTTCTCCACTAAACACTCCACCAAACACTTCAAATGTTGTTTTTTTTTTCTTTTTTGTTTTTTTAGATTTGATATTTATCACACTTTGGATTCTTCATCAATTTCGGTCTTGAAAACTTCAGAATTCAAATATCTTATGAACATCAAAGTTGTAGATCTTTGAGTCTGCTTTCAGCTAGAACTTGAATTACTTTAATCCAATATCGGAGAAAAAAATTACGGCACAAATACGAATATTGCACATGGCTGAATTTCCGAAGTTGTACACTATTAAAACAACCTATTAAATTTCTGGCCTCCAAAATCCAATGCCAAGTTCATTTTTCTAGATATGCATCCAAAGTATTATTTCAACTACATAAAAGATAAAAATCACAATAAAAAAATATAAACACAATTTAAATATTTTTACATAAACGTGCTAAATTAAGGCGATTAGTGAAACCACATGTGTAAAATGATATCTTATTCTCTCAATAAATATACACTTTTTAGTCTGAATCAAATATAAGAACATGGCCATGGCGAGTTCTGAAAAGAGTTTGAGAGACTCTAAATATATATATTATCTGTTTAAGTCAAAATTTCTAATAGTCATAATTTAATATAGTAGATATTTTATATGGTCTAGAATTATTAGCGAGATATGTATGAGGCGAAAGGATTGAATGACACGACAATTTTATAAGGAATAGGTTTTACTAAAGTTAGTATTCTTTCTCAATTGGAGATCATGATGCATTGTTAGATGTCGTTATTGATTTATGAAAATTAGTTTCTTAATTAAGGAGTTAATTGAGGATAAATTAATAGATTAATTTATCTAGACATAGAAAGTCTATAACTATCTCAATTGCCAACATAAAAAAGAACCTAATTGTCACACATTTTAAAGTATTGAGGAGTTAATGATAAATTATGTAGAATTAAGTTTTCAGAATTCAATAAGTTTTTAAACTTTAGGGTAAATTCATAAATTTGAAAATTATGGATAAAATTGGAATTCTAAAAATTGTGGGCCAAAATGCAAACTTAGAAATTACAGATTGCTTCATAATTTCCAAAAGAGTAAACGTTGTTTTGTAATTTTCAAAAGTATATGGCTGAAATATAATTAAGTAAAGTATTTGTATTAAATTATAATTTCAAATTTATAATATCATAATTTGATTAGGATTGATATTTTTATTTAAATAATTTAATTAAATAAAAAGAAAAATAGTTGTTTTATTTAGGATGGATTATGATTACTATTTTGACAAGATTAAAAAATACTATTATCCTAATACTCCTAATTTGATTGGAATCAAAACAATTAAGACTAAAATATGTAAATACCCATTTTTATAATCATTCAACATGAAAAAGAGTTGAGAGATAAAATTTTGATTTTTCTTTAATTAAGAATTTGCTTTTAATAAAAGTCAAATTCTTTATATTCCCAAAATTTTCAAAACACTGAATAAGTTTCTTTTCTTAAGTTGGTACTAAAGAAAAGACTCATACATGATTTTAGATTTGAGAAATTCAAAATCTTTAACTCTTTACTTGTGTGGATATTATTGGAAGGCAAATATTCGGGTGGCATTGAAGATTATACGAGGAGCGAGTCGATGATTGTTTCAAACTCTATTAGCAGTAAAGAGTTAAGGTAAGTTCTTTATTTATAATTACTATTATAAATAATATCATATAGCATGTCAATTATTAAAGATTTTAGATTGGAAATTTAAGTTTAAAATTTAAAAATTTTAATTTTCCGCCGCATATTATATGCTAAATTTCCTACGCAATTAACATTACATTTGATGGAAAACAAATTCATATTTATGAGTGATTCATAACTCGATATTACATATAATAGACCTTGATCACAAAATTTGTATTCTTGTATACATCAAATAACATTGAGTCAAATATAAAATCAAATCAAATCACAATTACCCATTACACTTATAAATTAAAAACCTGTATAAAATCAAGCATTAAAAAAATAAATCAGAAATGAACATATAAAAAAAAAATTAAATAATTAAATTACCTAAGAAGCGCAATTTTTAACGAACTCGGCACTCGAAGCTTTGCATTCAGCAGGGAATAAGAGACCCACCGCGGCCATTTTAGTTTGATTGTTTCTCTAAGCTTTGCATTCAGCGTAAAATGTGTCTGATGCTTGCTAGCATGCTCGCCTCACTTTCAAGCACTCTGTTTCATTTAAGAGTGATGAAAACTAAATTAAGAATCACATCTGGGTACCAATCACCATCACGAACAAAGAGAAATTATATCCAACTAAACATAAAAATAAGGGAATTTAATAAAAACAGAGAAAGCGGAAATTGTGAATGGAATACGCAACCTCCCAAAAGAAATTCTAGATTCTACCCAATTAAACAGCTTCCGTTTGATACCTTTTATAATTTGTTGCCCTCCCGCGTTTCATGAGCTGGTGTGCTATGTAAAACAATGATTTGAAAATTTGTTGAGTAGGCTCACGACTACCGGTTCTTCTAAGATAGTTTGCGAATTTTGGAAATTCATAATTACGATTTTATCATTATTTGTTGTTGATGATGGTTTTTACCTCGAGGAGATCAGAATCCCAAGAAAGGATAAATTGGGAATTATACATGACCTGAAGAATAAAGAAGATCCATAGAGGTCGGTCAGATAAAGGGACCTGAGTCCATTGGACCACAGTCTCGCCAAGAGCGATATCGACCTGACATACATCTAGATTTGGTATCATGTGAGCATTAGTTGGGATACCGTTGTAGGAGTTTCTACGGCCCCGATGATCGATTATCAAGCAAGAAATAAACATGCGAATACATCACGGAGTTGCGGAATATTCATATCGATCGGTTGAGCGATGCTAGAGGCAACAAAAAATCGAATTCTGCTCACTGTTATGCTCGGCAGTGGGCTGCTGTTTGCTCCTCATTTTCGGCTTTGATCATCAAGAATTCAAGCTCCAAGCTTCGTCAAATGATTCCAAGCTCATGGGTGGACTTCTCTATCACCTTCGCATGACTTTGTAGTGTGCTAGCACTCCCGATTTTGCCACAAAATCGCGACTTTTTTCTTCCCTTTTCTTCTTGGTTCTCGGCAGTGGACTGCCAAAACCAGTGAAGAAAATGGCCCTCCATGGGCGTGAGAGAGGAGATAAATTGGAGAGGAGAGATGTGTGTTGAATTGTTGGAAAAGTGTATCTAATACACTTATATATTTTCCATAAATAAATAAATGATTTACCAATTTTTGGCTTTCCAAAAGTCAAAGGCTAAAAGCTTTCCAACAACTCCAACAACTACCATCAATCAATCAATCAATCAAATTATCACATCACTCAGAGTGACATGTGATTTGACGCTTGATGTGACTAATGATTTGACGCTTGATTTGACTTGCGTGCCGCACTCGAATTCAAAATGCGAATGCGCTCGGAAACAATCCCAGGCTCGGGTTCGCTAATTCTAAATTAACGAATTTTCCGTTGCGACGCAATTAAATGATTACGCCTAGCGAAGTCACTATTCACGTCGCTAACAAATTAATTCTAAATTAATTCATTCGCCCGAATTAAAATCTAATTTCAATTCCGCGTCGAAATCCAATCTCGTTCAATATATCGAATATATTAATTTATCGATTAATTCTAAATTAATCGTTATCTCTCTTTATATGATATTTTATCCCAGATAAAATATCTCCGCTATTAATCTCAGATTAATTTTCTCTCTCATCTTATTAATCCCAGATTAATTAAAAGTGTGAGTCATCCATCATCGGTGAATCTTCGGGAAGCAACCCATGAGATCCCCGGATATGTTGGCAGTAAATTCGGTCGTCGGACTGTCCGAACACGTAAGTACCTAGTACTACGCTTGTACCGATTTACAAGACAAGGTTGGCTTCTAGCAAAGCGTCATGCCTACCCAATTCTCCAGAAATATCCTTACATGAATATAAGGATCTATATCAGGCGTAGTATACCTAGTATTGCGTATTTCGATCCAGTATCGGATGATCACATGCAAGGCCTGGGGCTGGTACAGTGTCTGCCCCGTACGAAGCATATATCGGATGACGAGCAACTAGTCTCTTTAATATTGGATAATCATGACCAAGTCATATTATCCCGACGGTTGCAACCTTTTTAGAGAACCAGTTATGTATCCCTACGCGATCATCATCTCCATATGACTGGAGTGAAACTTCCGTCTTGACATCACACCCAACAAACTACGATTCTCGATATACCCAGAAGAGGTGTACACGGAAACCGGTTACAGTCCTGGACGACCACAACCAAAGTATATTGATTGTCGCAAGTATTAGCAGTGCAAGTCTCAAGTTAAGACCAAATACACCTACCCTGATTTCGGACTTCCATAGACACATAGTCATACTACCAATGGAATTCCGAGGGGGTCTATCCAGAGCGAATCTATTTCCCAAACCATCGGTAAACACATCCTCCTATTACACTTGCATGAGTATACTATACCCAAATATATGAGAACTATGTCGTTGTGCCCTCACAATGCGCACAAGTATAATACTAGTCTTTTACGTATTTATCGATCTCCAATCTCGATAATACTCTTACTAGGGATATTTAATAATTTATCCTTCGTGGACTGATACTGTCTCATATAATTCTCAATCCAGGAACAAATCATAAAGACCTCCTATCATTTATATATCTTGGTGATTTATCCTTTGTCACATAGTTAATTTGTACAACAACACCATGATCTTTACAAATAGTGACGCTATGGGTCATAATTGTCCAACAACCGTCCCGACCTGATGAGAAAGTTTCAGAATCGACATTACTTGAATAGCAGTGAAGCCCGAGGTGGTCAGTGAATACCTTTGTTTTCTCTTTGATTTTCTATTTGCTTTTCAAAGTTTGTTTTGGTTGCCAACTAACCAAATAAATTCACTGCTTGGGGGAAGTTTTTTCGAGGAGTAGATTTCCGGAACTACCCCTGGAAAGAAAAACAACCGTCAATAGTTGGCACCGTCTGTGGGGAATAATACAAAATAAAGAAAACACACTAAGACGATGGCATGAGATGGAAACCACATGGCCTCAAAGGGTTTGATAGCAGAGTGGATGGAGAAGATGGAAGAAACCTTACGGTATGAGAGGGAAAGTGCTCAAAAAAGAATAAAACAACCCAAGTCTTCATAAAGGCTATGATGGAAAAAATTGAGAAATTGGAAGAAAGAACATGAGAACAAGGGAAAACGGGTGCCAATAAAAGGAAAGAGAAAATAGCAAAAGGGAAAAGGGTTGCCTAGATGAATGGAGATTGAGAAAATGGTAAAGCAATGCCCGAAGGTAAGATCAGTAAATATTGCCAGCACCGCGTAGGCAGAGGAGCCGTGGGAAGAAGAAGAGGATATGTGAACCCTAGAATCATCAAATAAGAACCCGTATTTCGGGGAAAATGACCTAAAACGGTATCTAGGGAAGGGGCATGAAAGATACCAACAAAACGGAAGGCATGAAGAAGCCTTTGGGCGAGAGCACGATAAATTCTGAAAACCAAATGCGGGATTGGTTTCAAAATGAGATCACGAAACTGGAGGAAAACATAAAGGCCGAAGCTCAAAATGACTAGGAAATGGAGACAGCCTCCATTTCGTGAAAGAGGTGTTAGTAGTGGAGTTTCCTACAAGGTTTGCCATGCCCACGTTGGACGTCTATAGGGGCAGCCCACGTTGAAAAGTTTGTTTTATTAATGGAGATTCAAATGGTGGTAGGACAGACGATTTGCAAGGTGTTCTTGCTAACTTTGAGTGGTCGGCTAGCTTGTGGTTCAAGAACTTGACCCCGAGGAGCATCAACAGCTTCTCACATCTGAGGAAGTCCTTTGTGTGCCATTTTAAACTAGCATGGTGATGAGTGGTAAATGTATCACTATTTCCCACTCATTTGACCTAATATTTTGTATAGATTCTTGAGTTTTGTGAATATTTTGATGTGTTTTGTGTTATTTGGTAGATAAAAAAAGTTTCAGGACTCTCTGGAAGTGATTTGGAGCCAAAATAGTGGAAACAGACAAAATGGAAAAATTATCATTTTGCGCGTCGCGACGCGCAAGCTTTCTGCATCGCGACCGCTAACGTGCGCCGAAGTTTGCTAAAATACGCAGCTTGCTAAAATACGCCAGACACGTGTCAATATCACATCAAATCTGCTAAAATATACCGGACATATGCCACCATCACATGTTGCCGACAATCATCATCATCGCTAACGTGCGTCTGCCACATATCAATATCACAGCGAGTGATGCTAACATGTCACATGCTACCGAAAATCAACATTGCCACATCAGCACAATCATTTAGCTGCCTACAGCTGCCATGACACGTGTCACCATCTCCGGATCTCGCGTGCTGTATGGGCCAAATTTGGGCCAAAGGGTAAAACCAACATTTCGCCTCTGGGCCAACCACAAGACCAGAGATCCAAGGCCCACTATCGAATCCAGTTAAAAAACAAATATCGAGTCGAGAGACCGTACCAGCCCAAAGCCCATCGCCACTGATGGATCAAACCAGGGTGGCCTATAGACTCATCAATTACCAAATTGGGAAAACGCCTGAACTCATAAACTCCATCATTAAGTCAACAGTTACAGAGATTCCAACGGGTAGGACAAGGGTAAATGACCCACACCAGAAGACTTATAAAAGAGAAGGTTCATGGCAAGGAGGATGGATCCATCATTCCTCAGTTCTACAACATATCACCCGAGAAATAACAACACCCTGCCCTCACAGAAAAAAAACGGAGATAGAGGTAAGTTCAGGCCTTATTCTCCCTACTTCCGTCTTATCCACACCACTAACTTAGGCGTCGGACAGCCTACGGCTTCCATCATACCGGTGGGTAGTACTCCCCGCTCATACTACCCTTGTTTTGCAGGTTCACAAGTGACCTAAAAATCTAGATTCTCGATTGTGGGTCTCACGTGAAAACTCGTATCCACAATTTGGCACCCACTGTGGGGCCCTAAGTGAATATTGTGAAGGAATATCTATCAATTCACTCTCTTCAAAATTATTGGTAATGGCTTATGGCAATGAACATACGCCAGACCCTATGGCGACACAATTAGCCATGCTTTAGGAACTATTACAAGCTTTAAAAGAGGAGAATCTGACCATGAAAAACTCCAATGTGAGTCTACAGAAGCAGCTAGAGCAGTTATCCTCAACTTCTCAGCGTCACGACATCCTGATCAAATCAGCAATCCAAGCAATCCAACAGTCCCACCCGTATCTGATGGGCTGGTTGATGACAACCCACCAATTCCCCATGGTCTGAGGAATCCCTCGACTTCCTCTCTCGACTAAACTCAGCAAGTTGTCTCCACCATAAGAAGAGAAATGGTGGAGTTCAAAGAAGCAATCATGTCCAGACTACCGTGGGTAAGGCTGCCAATTAGGAAGAGCAAAGCTGGAACGATTTCTGATACTCCATTCGTGGAGACAATTGTAGCTGTCGATTTGCCTCGAAAGTTTAGCCCGCCTGAAATGAAGCTTTATGATGGATCCACATATCCAAACAGCCATGTAATACACTACAAGTACAAGATGATGTCAACTGGCTTGGCACCAAGCCAATGAGAAGATGGAATGTGCAGAGGCTTCGGAGAAACGTTGGCAGGACCAGCCCTTACTTGGTTCATCAACCTACCCTACAGATCCATCGAGTCGTACCAACAACTAGCAGACAAGTTTGTGCAAAATTTTGCGAGTTCATGTAAGCTTGAGAAGATTACAGATGATCTCAATACCATCCAACAGATGAGAGAGGAGTCATTACGGAGCTACGTAGCTCGCTTCAACAAAGAAAGAATAAATATTCCAGATCTCCACCAACCTACAGCGGTGGAGGCCTTCCGGAATGGACTGCTCTACGAAAGTGGTCTCTATAAAAAACTTACCAAGTTCTGATATTACACAATGGACCAGGCCATGACACGGGCCCAGATTGAAATAAGACAGGAAGAGGACAAGAGAAAGAAAAGAAGATAGAACACCTCCAGCTTACAGAGTGATAGAATGCTTGCTGCCTCCAGTCGGCGGGACATCGTCATTCATCACCCTACAGGGGGAATTGGTCTCGATCCTCAAGAAAATGGGAAACGAGGTAAAATGGCCCCCACGCTCCAAGGAGAATTCCACAAAAAGACACCAGAAAATGGTGTGAGTTCCATCGAGACTATGGCCATACAACGACAGAATGTGTAGCATTGAGATTGGAGGTACTTGAGCTGTTAAACAAGCGATTTCCGAGGGATGTTCTCACGGAGAAGGGGAAAGCCACCTTGGCACGAAGAGATGAGAGAGACGGTCAAGGAGAGGCTCCAACCCCACCTCCACCAATTAACAACACGGTTAACGTCATTTTGGGAGGATCAGAAATTAGTGGTGTGTCCTATTCAGCGGTCAAACGACATTCAAGAGCTCTTGCAAATAGTATTCCCCATACTGTAATGTCAGTGGAGAGGATGTTTACAAACTTAATTATGGAGTTCCCAGATGATGGAGATTCCTGTAATTTGAATCCACACCATGACGTTGTTGGAGTTTCTACGGCCCCGAGGATCGAATATAAAGCATAAAACACATGTGCGAATACAACGATGGAGTTGCGGAATACTCACATCGATCGGTTGAGCGACGCGGCAACGAAAAAAAATTCCTGCCTCCTCTTTACTGCTCACGGCAGTGGGCTGTTACAATCCTCCAAGAATCGGCCATTGTTGGTCATTCGTCAAGCTCCAAGCTTCGTGAAATGATTCCAAGCTCATGGGTGGACTTCCCTATCACCTTTGCATGACTTCGTAGTGTGCTAGCACTCCCGATTTTGCCACAAAATCGCGACTTTTTGCTTCCCTTTTTTTCTTATTGGCTCTCGGTAGTGGGCTGCCAAAACCAGTAGAAAAACAGCCCCTCTTGGGCGAGAATGATGAGAAGAAAGAGAAGAGAGAATTAAATGGTTGGTTGGTGGAAAATGTATCTAATACACTTAAATGAATTTCCAAATTCATTTCCTTATTTTTTGATTTCAAAAAGTCAATCAATAAATGCTTTCCATCAACTCACATCAAGTCACATCACTCAATTAATCAATTGACAAGTTGTCACATCACTCAAAGTGACTAATGATTTGACGTTTGATTTGACTTGCGTGCCGCACTAGAATTCGAAATGCGAATACGCTCGTAAACAATCCCGGGCTCGGGTTCGCTAATTTCAAATTAACAAATTTTCCGTTGCGACGTAATTAAATGATTATGCCTAGCGAAATCACTATTCACGTCCCTAACGAATTAATTCTAAATTAACTCGTTCGCCCGAATTAAAATCTAATTTTAATTCCGCATCGAAATCCAATTTCGTTTAATATATCAAATATATTAATTTATCAATTAATTCCAAATTAATCGTTTTCTCTCTTTAATTGATATTTTATCCCAGATAAAATATCTCCGCAATTAATCCCAGATTAATTTTCTCTCTCTCATCTTATTAATCCCATATTAATTAAAGTGTGAGTCATACATCATCGGTGAATCTTCGGGAAGCGACCCATGAGATCCCCGGATATGTTGGCAGTAAATTCGGTCGTCGGACTATCCGAACACGTAAGTACCTAGTACTACGTTTGTATCGATTTACAAGACAAGGTTGGCTTCTAGCAAAGCGCCATGCCTACCCAATTCTCCAGAAATATCCTTACAGGAATATAAGGATCTATATCAGGAGGAGTATTGCGTATTTCGATCCAGTATCGGATGATCACATGCAAGGCCTGGGGCTGGTACAATGTCTGCCCCGTACGAAGCATATGTCGGATGACAAGCAACTAGTCTCTTTATTATCGGATAATCATGACCAAGTTATATTATCTCGATGGTTGCAACCCTTTAGAGAACCAGTTCTGTATCTCTGCGCGATCATCATCACCATATGACTGGAGTGATACTTCCATCTTGACATCACACCCAACACACTACGATTCTCAATATACCCAGCAGAGGCGTACACATAACCTGTTAAAGCCCTGGACGACCAAAACCAAAGTATATTGATTGTCGCAAGTATTAGCGGTGCAAGTCTCAGGTTAAGACCAATACACCTACCCTGATTTCGGACTTCCATAGACACATAGTCATACTACCAATGGAATTTCGAGGGGTCTATCCAGAGCGAAGCTATTTCCCGTACCATCGGTAAACACAACCTCTTATTACACTTGCATGAGTATCCTATACCCAAATATATGAGAACTATGTCGTTATGCCCTTACAACGCGCATAAGTGTAATACTAGTCTTTTACGCATTATCGATGTCCAATCTCGATAATACTCTGACTAGGGATGTTTAATGATTTATCCTTCGTGGACTGATACTGTCTCATATCATTCTCAATCCAGGAACAAATCACAGAGACCTCCTATCATTTATATAACTTGGTGATCTAATCACAAATGATAAGAGTGCAATCTCCTTTGTCACATAGTTAATTTGTACAACAACACCATGATATGTACAAATAATGACGCTATGGGTCATAATTGTCCAACAATCTCCCACTTGGCCTATAGCCAGTCACTCGAGTGTCTAACACCCGAACTATGAACTGTTGGCTCAAACTGCTGAGAAAATGTTTTCGTCACCGGATTTGCATGATTATCATCTGATGCGATTTATTCGATCATCACATCGCTATGATGTATGATCCGAACTAATCAGATGAATTATCGAAGTATGTATCTGGATCGTTGATGAGACCATTAATTCTTTAGCCTGTGCTGATGCCTAGCTCAGTTATTAACAGAATTATATCTAATCTAATTAGATTTTTTATCGACCCAAATGGCTTCTATTGCTGCCTCAGCTTCAGCAATAACCCGCATTTGTTGTTTATTTTGTAACAGTATCTTGCTTGGAAGATTTCCAGCTCACTGTACCGTTATTCAAACTGTATAGTACATTTGTTATCGGTTAGGAAACTTGCAGTAGTGATCCTAGTCACTTCAAGTTTTCTTTCTCCATAGTATAAGACAGCATCCTTAGTTCTATAAGAAACTAATGGATGTTATTAACATTAATCCGGTGACTATCACTTGGATTGTCCTTATTGTGTTTCCATATGCTCAAAGCGTATGAGACACCAGGTCGCATATATTTTTCAATGTATGATTTCTCGGAGAATTTTCTCGAAAGCCAAGCTTTCGCCGATTGTTATTATGGTAATGACATTTCCAAGAAATGAGATATTATCATTATTTATAGGACATCCACTGTCAGTGCGCTACCACTAACCTCCTTATATACACTATAATCATTTTCGTTTTGAATTAAATCATAAACCATTATGATTACATCAAAACGATAATTCTAAGAACCTAATGCTTGCTTCAATCCAAACATGGATCGAATAACATGCAAACCTTTTTTGCTAGTTTTGGTACGACAAAACCGTCACGATGTTGTAAACATCCTCCAAAAGGTTTCCTTTTCAGGAAAGCGATTTTCCCGTACAGCTGATATATTTCATAAATGAAAAATGCAGCGTTAGCAAGCATTATCTAAATGGATTTGATATGGCAACAGGTAAAAGGTTGATTCGTAGTCAACGCAATGTTGATAACGATACCTTTCCGCTAAAAACCTAGCTTTATACGTTGGTATGTTGCCATCCATGTATGTCTTCCTTGAAGACTTATATAGTACCAATAGGCATAATGCCTTGTGGTACATCAACTAGTATCCAAACTTAGTTGATATACATGGAATCCATTTCGGACATCATGGCACTTTGCCATAATAGGGAGTCGATACCTTGTATCACTTCCTCATACGTAGTCAGTTGGTATACCTCAATAAGATTGACATCTTTATGAGGTGAGATCAGAAACCTATACCCCAGGTTATTTTCTAACTCTCTCCGACTTACGCGGTTCTTCTGTATTCGAAGATTACTGGTATAGTTTCATCCTTGATGAAGTATTTGTGTTCCATTAAGGATCTGTGCCTGGAACAGTATTACTCCGATTTTCATCGAGTTTTACTTTCCTCCCACTTACCACTGCATATAGGTATTCCTCTTAGGAAAACCGTATGGTGAGCAACAATGAAATTGTTCTCTTAAGAGATGTATAAGTACTATACTTTGGTATCCCTATGATAACCTACAATTGGCACTTATCCAATTTGGGTTTTATTTTGGTATCATCCAAACATATGCCTAGCATACCCAAATGTTCAGGAATGAGAAACCTGGTTTCTTTCCTGTTCATATCTAATATGAAATATGTCAAACAGATTTTTATGGAACCTTATTCTAAATAAGTTCTGTACTGTTTATGCTTATCCGTTGAAGGAAATGGTAGCTCAGAGCGACTCATGATTAACCTTATCATGTCCAACAAAATTCGGTTACTCTGTTCGGACACACCGTCAGGATGACGTGTTCCGAGAAGAGTCATATTTGAAAGAATACTATACTCTTTCAAGTATTTTAGAAACTTATTGCTTAAGTATTTTCCATTACGGTCTTACCGTGACAGTTTAATACTTTAGTCGATCTGTTTGTCTATTTCGCGTCGAAAACTGTAAAAGTTTCCGATTTGTGTTCTTCAAAAGAAACACATAACCATAACGCGATGCCACATCCGTAAAGGTCACGAAATATTCATATCCACCTCTAGCCTAGCTAGACATGGGCCCACTTGCTTCACTATGAACTAGGGCTAACAGATCTGTGTATTTGTACTTTTACTAAGTAAATGTGTTTTTAGGCACTTTGCCCAATAAACTAGATTCATAGACTTTATTTTAATATGATCAAATCAGTCCGAGTATCCACTCTTCAAAAGTGCGGATATACGAGTCTTGTTAAATTGTGTCCCAGACAACAATGCCACTTTATGTTTCTTCTGATCAAATCAGTTTGAGCTATTTGTTTGTCATTATATACGTCTGAGATTTATTTATATTCAAAATATAAATGATGTTATTCACATCTAATGTGTTTATCTCAATATCATCTTTATATAATAAAACACTTTAGTGTTCTAGAATATAAAGGTTCACCCGCAGCGGGTTAAACACTGATATAAAGATAATGTTTCTAGTCAAACTAGTTACATTATAACAGTTCCCTAATTTAAGTACACACCCGAGGATAGTTCCTAAAATTAGGTATCTACGGTTAAAACAGCGACTTTCATCCCATTTCCAATTCGCAGATTAATCTCAATTGAAGTTAGTATCCTGCTCACAGTAGATTATGAACATCAATATATATATATATCACACTAAGTATCTAAAATCCAATTTTAATACTAGTAGTGAATATATTTATGACAAATATATTTGAAGTCAGAGCCTTGCTCGTTCTTCAATTCCTTCATGTCTGCTTTGTCCAAACGGCAGTCACGCTTCCGCGATCCCGTTTGCCACATTTAGGCAGACATTTTACGATATGTCATTTATCTTCCTAGAAGATTATAATGATTTTTCCTTTGCCCTTTTCTATATTCCAGAAGCCTTTGGCCTAGCCTAGGCCTTCTAGAATATCAAAATAAGGTGCGTCTTGCGCTACTTGCCTAATTGCAGATTTTGACTTTGTCTCCTTGAGAATAGTCATTAACCCTCCAAGAGTTTACTATTGCAATTTAGTACTTCTAAGATCTAAAATAGATATATGAATATCCTTCAATTTCAGTATCATTCTTTAAGGATCTAATCCTTAGTTCCGATTCAGAAATTAAGGAGTCTACTGCGAGAAGCTAAATGGATTAAGCACTAAAGTTATCATCACATAAATCTTCCAAAGATTATGCTCTACTATTTGCTTAACTCCGGACTTAGGCCTAATATGTTATTTTATCAAATAAAGTAACTTATTAGTTTCCAGGACCATCCTGAAATATTATTCCCAATTTGAAAATTAAATCATTTAAATACATTTTCCCTAGGATTATGTTTTAAATGTCAATCTTTCAATTTTATCTTGATTCTAATAGTTCAACTATTTAATCAACGATTTAGGTACTATTAAATATAATGATTATTATAGTCCAACTATATTAATCAACTATACTTTTAATTTATTTGAATATAGTCCAACTATTTATTAAAACAACAATTTAAATATTAGTCCAACTACCATTTAATTTATTTAACGAAATGATGTTTGATTTGAGCGTGTATGGCAAGTAATTTAAACGAATATTGCAAATTCAATTCTTGCCTCCCACTATTTTTCTGCGAGCCTCTAACACTCTGTCGAGTACTCAGGAAACCGTATTTCCTAGCGGGCTAGGATCCCGTTAAATGTCACACAATCTTGACTTTGGCCAACAAATTGTATGATAATTAACTAGGTAGATCTCTAAGATCAATTGGATCCAATCCAATTCCTAGATCCAGTAAGGGGACATCCAAGTCCGAAACATATATCTTATATATGCCAATATATCCAATGTATTGCCTAACCTTTTTCCTCTGAATCAACTAAGCCTTGGCTTTGGTACAACAAACTTAGTGATTCCAGTTAAACGCGACCCATTGACCATGGAAAGCTTCGTAATCAATGTCGATGGACAAGAAGTGGTCTTGAATTTGGCCAACAAACCACATCTTGGACAAGACACCGATATGGAACAAAGCCTTCGTGATTCAAACACATCCTCGACGGACAAAGGCCTTGACTTTGGCCAACAAACCAATGCCAGTCTCGGATCTTGAGTAAGAATCACTCAATGGAAGGAAAAACGCTTAATATTGATTGAGGGTTTTTCGCGTGCAAATTGGCAACCAATTTATTATCTTTGTTAAGGTATCTGTTGGAAAATTATGACCCATAGCGTCACTATTTGTACAGATCATGGTGTTGTTATACAAATTAACTATGTGACAAAGGAGATTGCTCTCTTATCATTTGTGATTAGATCACCAAGATGTATAAATGATAGGAGGTCCTTATGATTTGTTCCTGGATTGAGAATGATATGAGACAGTATCAGTTGATAAAGGATAAATCATTAAATATCCCTAGTCAGAGTATTATCGAGATTATACATCGATAAATATGTAAAAGACTAGTATTACACTTGTGCGCGTTGTGAGGGCACAACAACATAGTTCTCATATATTTGGGTATATGATACTCATGCAAGTGTAATAGGAGGTTGTGTTTTACCGATGGTACGAGAAAGAGCTTCGCTCTGGATAGACCCCCTCGGAATTCCATTGGTAGTATGACTATGTGTCTATGGAAGTCCGAAATCAGGGTAGGTGTATTTGGTCTTAATCTGAGACTTGCACCGCTAATACTTGCGACAATCAATATACTTTGGTTTTGGTCGTCCAGGGCTTTAACAGGTTCTGTGTACGCCTCTGCTGGGTATATTGAGAATCGTAGTGTGTTGGGTGTGATGTCAAGACATAAGTATCACTCCAGTCATAGTGGAGATGATGGTCACGTAGGATACGGGACTGGTTCTCTTAAATGCTGCAGCTATCGGGATATTATTACAAGGTCATGTATATCTGATTATAGAGACTAGTTACCAGACATCCGACATGTGCTTCGTACGGGGCATACACAATTACAGCCCCAGGCCTAGCACGAGATCATCCGATACTGGATCGACATACGTAATACTACGTATACTACGCCTGATATATATCCTTATATTCCTGTAAGGATATTTCTGGAGAATTTGGTAGGCATGGCGCTTTGCTAGAAGCCAACCTTGTCTTGTAAATCGGTATAAACATAGTACTAGGTACTTACGTGTTCGGATAGTCCGACGACCGAATTTACTGCCAAGATATCCGGGGATCTCATGAGTCGCTTCCCGAAGATTCACCGATGATGTATGACTCGCACTCTAAATTAATCTGGGATTAATTAGAAGAGAGAGAAAATTAATCTGGGATTAATTACAGAGATATTTTATCTGGGATAAAATATCATTTAAAGAGAGATAACGATTACTTTGGATTTAATCGGTAAATTAATATATTTTATATATTAAATGAAATTGGATTTCGACGCGGAATTAAAATTAGATTTTAATTCGGGCGAACGAGTTAATTTAGAATTAATTCGTTAGCGACGTGAATAGTGATTTCGCTAGGCATAATCATTTAATTACGTCGCAACAAAAAATTCGTTAATTTGGAATTAGCGAACCCGAGCCCGGGATTGTTTGCTAGCGCATTCGCATTTCAAATTTGAGTGCGGCACGCAAGTCAAATCAAGCATCAAATCGCTAGTCGCAACTAGCATCACATCATTTGTCAATCAAGTGATGGATGTCTTTCACTTTGAGTGATTGACACCAGTCATTATTCATTGATTGATGGATTGATGGAGTGATGTGTGTGGTTGGAGCCATTAAGGCTTGACTTTTTGAAAGCAAAATTCATGGTAAATGAATTTGAAATTCACATTTTGTGTATTAGATACACAAATTAGAATCAAACCACACAACACTCCTCTCTCTTCTCTCTTTCATTCACGCCTAGGGCAGTTCTTTCTCTCTTCTTTCACAGCTCACTGCCGTGAGCTAAGGGAAGCTTAGAGACGTGATTTTGTGGCAAAATCGGAAGTGCTAGCACACTACGAAGTCATGCGAAGGTGATAGGGAAGTCCATCCATGAGCTTGGAATCGTTTGACGAAGCTTGGAGCTTGGAGAAAGACCACCATGGCTGAATCTTAGAGATGGAAACCAGTGGACTGCCGAGCAAAAATAGTGAGCAGAATTTGATTTTTGTTGCCTCTAGCATCGCTCAACCGCTCGATGTGAGTATTCCGAAACTCTGTGATGTATTCACATGTTTATTTCTTGCTTTGTATTCGATCCTCGGGGCCGTAGAAACTCCAACAATGGTATCAGAGCGAGTAAAAGCATGAAAAATGTTTAGGGCTTAAAATTTGGGTAAAATTGATTTTGAGCATGAATAATGAAATTGGATGATTTAATATGCTTAATTGATGTTTTGTGGATGATTGATTGGATCAATTTGATTAAATTGTGTTTGGAACAAATTTCCCCAAATTTTATGGCTTGGCCGAAAATGAGCATGCCCTAAATTGTCTTGGATTTTTTGATTTTGATCATTGGATGTGTTGGAAATCATTTGGGGATATTGATTTAATGTTGAATTGAATTTAGTTGGATTGAATTTGATTTGGGCATAAAATTCCCCATTGGCCGAGACTAATATAGCATGTATATGGGTTTGATTTTTGTTAAATTGTGTTGGACATAATTTAATAATGATAAGCATGATTAATTAGGCTAATTTGATGTTTTGGAAATATTGATTTGGGTGATAAATAGTGTTATACACTTTAGGATTAATTAGATTATAAAATTGGACTTTTATGATTTAATTAATTGGGCGTTAAATTGATTGGGCTTGTTATGTTGTTATTGGGCTAATTGGGCTTGGTTGTACCAAGTTAGGTTTAGGCCAAATTGATTGGATCCAATTGGGCCCAAAACCGCTTCCATAAAGCCCAAATGCGACTAATGGACCTTTAAAGTTTAATTGGGCCTAATGGGCCAAAAATTGATTTCTGGGCTTATGGGGTAATTCCCGGATTGGATTTTGGTTATTCGGTTTGACCCGAGTTGACCAAAAGTCCACGCCTTAAGAAATTAATTAAAAGCCCATTGGACTTTAATTGAATTGACGTTGGACGTTAATCGGGCTTTGAGACCCGTAACGATTAAATTTGAAATTTAAGTCGTAAAGGTTTATTAATAAAGTGTGGTATTTAATTTGGAATTAAATAGTGAATTGATATTAAATACAAATTGAATTCGATTTAATTTTGTAGTTTAATTTAATTCGAGAATTCGTACTTTGAGTACTTATTCGCAAAACGAGTTTGACTCGAGCAAAATCAAATCGTTGTTTGAACATTGGATGGTCACTATTTATCATATTAATTAATTTGATTAGATTGATTGATAACATGCTTGTGTGAATACATGGTTGCGATGCATGAATAATGTATATCAGATGGATATTAGATGGGTGGGGCAATTTTAGAAATTGTTGTAATAAATTTGGAATTTATTAAATTGGACCTGCGTGTCCAGCCTTATTACCTCATTTCTCATTGTATTCTCTTCTCACCTATTCCCCTCAATGTAAATGAGGTTTCTTTAGAAGTGTAGTGTAACGGGTAGAAGTGATACATGTGCTAGCGGGAGAGGGAAATTGAGAGATTTGATCTAGGATCAATGTGTTAAGTATCCATCCGCATATCATTATTATTTTATTATACGCGCTTTATTATGTGTTTAGAATGCATGTTTAAGGGTGTATGATGATGAGACCTTAATAAAGATAATAAATTGGTTGCCAATTTGCACTCGAAAAACCCTCACAAAATATTAAGTGTTTTTCCTTCCATTGAGTGATTTTTACTCAAGATCCTAGACTGGCATTGGCTTGTTGGCCAAAGTCAAGGCCTTTGTCCGTCGAAGATGTGTTTGAATCACGAGAGCTTTGTTCCATATCGGTGTCTTGTCCAAGTTGTGGTTTGTTGGCCAAAGTCAAGACCACTTCTTGTCCATCGACATTGATTACGAAGCTTTCCATGGTCAATGGGTCACGCTTGACTGGGATCACTAAGTTTGTTGTGCCAAAGCCAAGGCTTAGTTGATTCAGAGGAAAAAAGTTAGGTAATAATGGATATATTGGCATATATAAGATGTATGTTTCAGACTTGGATGTCCCTCTACTGGATCTAGGTATTGGATTGGATCCAATTGATCTTAGAGATCTACCTAGTTAATTATCATACAATTTGTTGGCCAAAGTCAAGATTTTGTGATATTTAATGGGATCCTAGCCCACTAGGAAACACGGTTTCCCGAGTACTCGACAGAGGGTTAGAGGCTCGCTGAAAAATAGTGGGAGGCAAGAATTGAATTTGCAATAATCGTTTAATTACTTGCCATACGCGCTCAATCACAAATATCATTCGTCAAATAAATTAAATGTTAGTTGGACAAAT
The DNA here is from genome assembly GCA_019454045.1 of Zanthoxylum bungeanum. NCBI lineage: Eukaryota > Viridiplantae > Streptophyta > Magnoliopsida > Sapindales > Rutaceae > Zanthoxylum > Zanthoxylum bungeanum. Next base: position 1,765 of record SKCR01050836.1, on the reverse strand, counting down.
ATTCAAACGTTTTTTTAATTAACAGTTGGACTGTATTCAAACTATTCATTTATAGTTGATTTTATAATTAGATTATAGTAATCAATATAATTGATTTTAATCTATAAAATTATAGTTGATTAAATAGTTGGACTATGTAATCATTATAATAAATAGTACCTAAATCTTTGATTAAATAGTTGGACTATTAAAATCAAGATATAATTGAAAGATTGACATTTAAAACATAATCCTGGGGAAAATGTATTTAAATGGTTTAATTTTCAAATTGGGAATAAAATTTCAGGATGGTCCTGGAAAATAATAAGTTACTTTATTTGATAAAATAACATATTATGCCTAAGCCCGGAGTTAAGAAAATAGTAGAGCATAATCTTTGGAAGATTTATGTAATGATAACTTTAGTGCTTAATCCATTAAGCTTGTCGCAGTAGACTCCTTAATTTCTTTGTCAGAACTAAGGTTAGATCCTTAAAGTATGATAAAGAAATTGAAGGATCTTCATAAATCTATACTTATATTTTAGAAGTACTAAATTGCAATAAATAACTCTTGGAGAGTTAATGACTATTCTCAAGAAGACAAAGTCAAAATTTGCAATTAGGCAAGTAGCGTAAGGCGCACCTTACTTCGATATCCTAGAAGGCCAAGGCTTGGCCAAAGGCTTCTGGAGTGTTGAAAAAGGGCAAAGGCAAAATCATTATAATCTTCTGGGAAGATAAAAGGACATATCCCAAAATGTCTGACTAATTGTGGCAAACGGGATCGCGGAAGCGTGACTGCCGTTTGGACAAAGCAGACATGAAGGAACTGAAGGCGGGGCAATGCTCTGACTTCAAATATGTTTGTCATAAATATGTTCACTACTAGTATTAAAATTGGATTTTAAATACTTAGTGTAATACATAAAATATATGTATTGATGTTCAGAATCTGTTTTGAACAGGATACTGACTTCAGTTGAGATTAATCTGCGAATTGGAAACGGGACGAAAGTCGTTGTTTCAACCGTAGATACCTAAGCTTAGGAAAACCCTTCGGGTGTGTACTTAAATTAGGAAACAGTTATAATGTAACTAGTTTGACTAGATACATTATCTCTATATCAGTGTTTAACCCGCTGCGGGTGAACCTTTATATTCTAAAACACTAAAGTGTTTCATTATATAAAGATGATATTGAGATAAACACATTAGATGTGAATAAAAGAATTTATATTTTGAATATAAATAAATCTCAAACGTATAACATGAAAAATAAATAGCTCAAACTGATTTGATCAGAAGAAACTAATTATGGCATTGTTGTCTGAGACACAATCCAACAAGACTCGTATATCCACACTTTCGAAGAGTGGGTACTAGGACTGATTTGATTCCATTCAAATAAAGTCTACGAATCTAGTTTATTGGGCAAAGTGCCTAAAACACATTTACTCGGTAAAAGTGTAGGTGCCACCGATCTGTAAGCCCTAGTTCATAGTGAAGCAAGTGGGCCCATCTCAAGCTAGGCTAGAGGTGGATATGAATATTTCGTAACAAATGCGGATGTGGCATCGTGTTATGGTTATGTGTCTCTTTTGAAGAACACAAATCGGAAACTTTTAAAGTTTTGACACGAAATAGACAAACAGATCGGCTAAAGTATTAAATCATCACGGTTAGACCATGATGAAAATACTTAAGCAATAAGTTTCTAATATACTTGAAAGAGTATAGTATTCTTTCAATGAGGACTCCTTACGGAACACGTCAATCCTGACGAT